>WKFP01015337.1:3432587-3470864 GCA_011057875.1 Pterocles orientalis | reverse complement strand
AAAAAAAAAAAAAAAAAAAAGATGTACAGCCACTCAGCCACTCACGAGAAACAGTTTAGATGTGCCCTTGCATCTCTTGGAGACCCACAAAATTGCCACTAATCTCTAAACAATCAAAGGCAATTGTTTTCAAGGCATTACAATATGCCTAACATTAATAGCCCAGATTATAAATGGAAACGGTGTTTTTTAGTTTTAAATATATTAATCCTTAAAAATTTCATAAGGCAAATAAAATTCTCTCCTGACTCACTGAAGTCTCCCTAATCCTTTAAAAAAGCCAAAAGTTTCAAAGTCCTATGGAAAAACAAGGAAAAATTTGATTTTATTAGAGTCTGTCATAAGTGTGTGAAAAAAATCCAAAATGTACGTTGCCTGATTGCCCTTTACTGAAGCTCCATCCCATTGTGGATGCCTGCCTAGCATTCCCGTAACACAGGGTTTTGTTCAGTTTGGTTTCTAATGTCATTTGCATCAGGGCTACCAGCCAAAGCGATGAGAAACTCAGGACTGGAACTCTGGAAATTCCCATTCCACACTCATTCTGCTGTCCTAAAAACCTTGTTATGCTTAAGCATGGGAAACTAAACAGCTATATTTTATCTTTTGGATTATTTATAATTATTTTTTTCATCTGCATTACAGTAAATAAGCAACATCCTATCACTTCAGGTACAGTTTGAACAAATACTCTTTTTGCCTGAAGACCACACAGATGAAATGCCAGGGAGGAAAGCCAAAGCAATGATAATTTATCCAGGCCTCATGCCCATCTTAAAATTTAGAAGGGCTCCCAATTGGTGGATAATAGCTTTCCCTGACATTAGAACTACTTTCTATAGCTTATTTAAATGTCTATCAGTTTAAACAAATAATCTGTTCTTAACAGTGTTTTTTAATTAATTATTAATCTAATATATATACAGAAGCCACATTGCTAAAAATTATCAAAGAGATAGAGCTTATTTGTACTGGACAGTCTCAAACAAACTGAGACCACAATTTAAAAGAAGAAAAAGTAGTAGTTACAGTAGAAGACATAGTAGAAGAAATTTGCATTAGTAGCTCTGTGTAAGACTGTATTCCACTGGACACTATGCATTGTGTTTAAGTAGGTTCAGAAAACATTTTCAAATTTTATTCTTTTTTTTGCACACCATGTTTTCATGTGTCTTTTCTCTGAGCAAGATTTCTCTCCCCTTCAATTCTATGCAGCTTTACACAAATAAATGAAATTATCATGCTCTAATATTTCTGAAAGACAATGGAGAGAGGCTACAAATAGAGGAATATGGATTTGCTAAACAAAAATGAATATTCCTGTGAACATTTTCCCTTCTACCTACCTCTACTTCTGAGAATGAAAACAATTATTATCAGAAAGAGAAAAGAAGCAAGTACCTATATGAAAGAAAACTGATTAATATTAGAAGTTATGAAAAGTAAGTAGTGAAGAAAGAATTAGGAAAAGAAGAAAGCTGTGAGCAATGAAAACTGTTTAGAAGTGAAAGCACATCAGCGTGATAAAGAATTCAAATGCAATTAGACTAGAACGAAGACAAGATGCATGTTAATAAATGCTTGGAAAACAGAAATGTGTTTACATCTATGTTTTCATTTAACTGTTGAGTACATGTTTTTGGGGTTTTTTATATTGTTTAGGGGCTTGCCTGGATATCTGAGCACGCAGTGTGATGGTCAGGTATGAAGAGAAGTTCATAACTGAGTTACGAAAATCAGTTTCTGAGAAGCTGAGTGAAGAAATCAGAGTCTGGGTTCTAAGATTTACATTATTCAGCTTCGGCTATCATATACAGAAAATTATATTTCATTAGGACAGTGGCAGTGGTAGAAGCAGCATTTTTAGACTGTATTGCCATGGCTCAGACAACCACCACTGAGAAAAACATGATAGGATGGATTATTTCACCATGTGTTTTTGCACTTAAGTTTCAAGTAGTTTCAGAACCTTATTAAAAATAAATTAGTTTAGGACATATGTGTGGGAGTATAGGTGAGCACTTACAATGTGATAATAAATGCACAGAACTAGAACTCTGTCCCATGAGATCCTCCACAGAAAAGCACGGATGTGAGCAGTTGGGCTACTCTGTACTCTCTGAAACTCTTGGTAAATATCAAAACTCAGGCACAGAAAGGTGAGAAAGATATTCAAAGCAACATAAGAAAGAAATACAAGATATCATATTTCTGATCTCTGTCATAGTTATTAAAAAATCACATCATCCAACATTTCATAAAAATAATTTTAATAAAACTATTGATGTTTTAAAAAGTGAAATGGAAACCTCTAAAGTGGTTTCCAATTATATTGAAATGTTTAACCTTGAACTTTCCTGTATTTCTACTTTATCAAATGTATGCATTTGCTTAAATTATAAACTTAACCAGTAAGTTAATGGTTCCAACTCGCTTTGAATTCTCACTCATTTTCCAAACAGTCCCTCTAGGCTTCTCAACCGAGACACGCAGGCCAATGACAAAGGAATCCAGTTGTTATGGAACTGGTGGGAACTGAGTTTTCTCAAGTCTGTAAATCTAACAGAATCTTTTCCTTTTTATAACAGTGTATGTTATAAATGTAAAAGGAAAGAGCAGCTCCCAAAAGAATTTATTTGACAGTCAAATGCCATATGACAACTTCTTAGCACCAAGTTTTCTGGTGAAACAGGAGTTAATTTTGGCCCTGCTGCTGCATTATTCAGGTGCCAAACAATTCACTGCATTCAAGAGATAAAAAATGAGGGTTTGTATTATTGGAGCAGACAATTCTGTGTTTCCACCATAAAACATACCAGGAAATTTAACATTCAGGTACTGTCCAGACTCACACTCTGAGAAAGTTTGATTTTTCAAATGTGATTTAGGAAAAAACCAGTGTGTGAATGTTTCAGTCACATAAGTTTTGTGAAACTGGTTTTGTGCCACCTGGAGTTCTGGCCTGGCTGCATGAGACGGGTCTGGTATGTGACTGGGGCAAAGACAAACTGAAGCTTTTTCTCCAAGGTCACTATTAATTACCATTCTGTTCTGCCCCCTCTCCATTTATCTTAAGTAAAAGATTATTACATAGCTATTTCAAGGAATAAAAACATTTTATTGTCTCCAACTCCATTAGAGCTGCCTGCTCAGGACTCTGACACGCTCTGCAGGTCTCTCTCAAGGATACAAGCATTAAACTGGGAGCAACAGTTTCACAAACATCTGTTTTTCCAAGCTTCACACTGAAGTTCCTACTTACATCTTTTACACAACTGCGTGCAGTTCATTTTATTTCTATGAATCAGGAATAATTTCATTAAAATATCCATTTAATGTAAATTTAATGAAAAACTAGTTTTAGTTTTAAAAACCCAGAGAAAATATTAGAATGAGAGCACTGTTAAGAGTAAAACAAAACAAATATTTGTACATGATTCATGCTTTTGGATTATTCTGCTTTTTAGAAGACTCTGCAGTTCTATACAACTGTGTAGCTGTAATTTTGCAAATCACTTTTAATATGTATTTAGGCAGAACACACAAACTTCTTGATGGCTTAGGAAGCCAAAATTTCACTTATTACAGGCCAATTATGTGATCACTCCTGAACAACTAAATATTATTACAAAATCTGAAGTAATCAAGGTTACGGTATGTTCTTCATGCATAAGAGGGATGACTTTACTAAATTAAAAGATTTAGTTGTGATTTGAAATCTAAAGCCTGTTGGAGGGTAATTTACAATTATAGAAGTATAATAACATAATACACTTAAGATTCTCTCTGCCTCCATGCCTTGGTGGTACAGCCCTGAGTGTGTATGCTGGAAGCTGCAACCCCTGGAACACAGTGTGCCTGGGACACCCCAGCACAGCACCGCCAGGAGAGGGCCAGGGAGAGTTAAGGGCAGGAAGCCTTCTCCCCTCTCTTCCACCGTTTTTTATTTTATATCTGCTTTCCCTGGGAACCAGCTCAGTGGGAATCTAAGGAAGGCAAGTCCAAATCATCAGTCATTCTTTGAAGTTAATGCAGATAAAGTTAGGCTGCCTCCATCCATGCAAAGGACCCTAAGGAATGCTGGATCCTGTGGCACACATAGCCCTGTTTTTCCCCACCAATTATCACAGCTCCTGTCAGACACACACCTATGATTTTTGTTTATGATCTTTATGCAACTAGATTTATGGCTTGCAGAAAAACTTTTGCCTGCAGATGGATTTTAAGAGTATGCTGGACTTCAAAGGACTCGGCAATCTCATTTCCTACTGACAGAGGTGCTCTGCATTGCCTAATACTTTTATAAAAATTCACTTATTACTTTACCGTGACTATGAAAATTCAGGCCACAAAAAAACCTAGAAGATACCCTGTACTCACCCTGAAATATTGGATCAAATTATATTTTCTCAAAGACAGAAAAAAAAAATTGATATTAAATTCCTTATTTAAGACCAAGCAAAATATTTCACTTTGAGATATTGCTAAGGAACACAAGGGACATAACAAACTACATCCACAAAAATGACAGAAAAACAGCAGTCATCTTTTCTCATTTCTTCTTCCCTTCCCACAATACATCTAAATCTCCCACTTCTGAGAACACCCTAATAATCTGGTTGTGGTGTATAGCTCCACCTCTCGCAGGTTTTGGTGCCTGCTCCAGTAGATGTTTATTTCGGTTACGCAGAAGAGGATCCCCTATCTCCAGCGCAAGGCAACCCCTTGAAGGTAAAAGGTGCAGGTTCAAATCTGCCTAAACAAAAGCAATCTGAATTTTGATTTATTTTTTAAAGAAAATGCAACTACATACAGACTGATAAGAAATAAGAATTACAGCTGATTAATTTTGGACCACCAAATCTACGTTTTTCAGTTACTGTAACATTCAGATGAGTTCCAACAGCTCTGTCAGTAACCCAGTAGAACTCTGAATCTCTCAGAAAGGCTTCATGCCATTCTTGTTTTACTGCTGTAATACTTGTGGTAAAAAGGAACTTAAATCATTAACCACTAAAATAAATGTTGAATAATTTTATCAAAGAGAATGGAGACTTGTTTTCCAGACAGCCACAGATCTGACCTGCTGACATTTACCAAAAAAGCTAATTTCTATTTTCTGCACTGAGAAGAAATCCCATGTGTTCATACTGTGCCACGCTACAAAAGTAAGTCAGCCATGGATTAACTTCCATATGTTCTTTTAATTGATTTAACAAATATAGATAAGATAAAGATACTTATGTGGTATTGTAAAGAGCAGAGACTAAGACCAGGTCACCTTCTGCACCTTCCCAACACAGACCTTTGTGGGCATTCCTTGTGAAAGGAGCAGACTTCATAGCAGCTATGCAGGAATTTAAGAAGGATGATATACAGGAGAGGGGAGTTTCACTTTAAGTTATTTTACAGTTTAGAAATAACACAGTGGTATGTTTCTAAGCTTAATTGCTAAGATTTCACTTCTATGTGGATTTATAATCCATTTTATTCTCTCACAGAACACACCCTTTAAAGCTAAAATCAGCTTTCTAGACACTCTGAGAACTAGAAGCCTTTAAAAGAACATTTTACTGTCCCTTTGCAGACATGATCACTCCCAGACCGACTACTTTTCAGTTTTAATCTCTGAATGGATGTAAGCATTTGTTTCTTTTTGGTCATATGACATTACATGCTGAGACAGCAACGATCTGTGGGAATTTAGCAACCCGTTCAGAATTCTACATTTTATACGAGAGAAAATGTCAGATGTGGTCAGCTTCCTACCCTTTTATGCCTGACTTTTATTATTCACTCCTGCCTCTTACTGCCTACACCTCCTGAGCAAATGTTCAAAATTCTATTCAAATTGCAGAAGCTAACTTCCTCTGCAGAGAATAATACAGATTCAAAGGAAGACAAGTGTTGTTTATTAGCAATTACCATGAAAGTCCTTCCTGTAATTAACCTCAGCTTCATGGACGCTTCTATTTGCACTTCAGCTATCTCATAAACAGGGGCTACATTTCCATTGTTAGAGAAGATGAGTCACTGCAGAAGAATGTTTATCTCGAGTCATTTTTAACTAGCTTTTTCTGCATGAGATATTAGTCATTGGTACCTACAGGATTACAAGAAAGTCTGCATTTTTTTAAAAGGAGCATCTTCCCCTCATATATTCAGAATGCATCAGTAACAGCATCAAGGCTGAGAGCTATATAAAATTCTCTTTTCATTGACATGTACACTTTGTCTGTATGATCACTGAATCATAACCAAGAAGAATTCCAGCTTCTGCCCAGCTAACGGGAGGTCCAAGTCACTGAATAACCCAACATTCGCTCGGTAGGCCATAAAGAGACAATGGTGAAGCATTTGTTTTAACATTTTTCAAGCTCTCAAAGAGAGCCAAACTACAAACCAGTGCAGTGATGTATGCCTTTTGCCTGATGGAAAAAAATCCCAAACAAATCCCCACTTTATTCACAAAACACAATAAAACATGAAAATACCACTAGAATGTACATGCCTAGATTCTTGTTTTGTACTTTCCTTTTTACTTATAATTGAACAGTCTGGGCATTAGGAGATACTAGAGAAAACACTCATCACACAGAGAACCCAAACGTATCTCAATTCCTCGAAACTGAAAAGGTTAAAAAATCCACTAGTCCCTCACAACCCAATCCTGCAAAAATAAATGCAGGCAGAATTTTTATGGTATACCTGATTTTAACAGGAGACAATCCACATGGAACTACCTGCAGATATTCACCACAAGACTGGGGCCTTCTGAGGTGTATTCGAGAGCATCTTTACATGTTTTGCAGAAATGGAATGAATACAGAATAAAACTAAAGCTTTACTTGTAATACAGTATTGAACAACACAGTTATGGTTCTTGCAATCTGACAGTATCCTAAATTAAAATCTGATTCAAGAGGCATAGCATTTACCTTCTTTGCCCATTTAGCTATCAGGCTATCAAGCAGAACTCCCAGAAAAATACAAACACTAATTAAGACTAACTGGGACTTGAATTTCTTCCCATACTCACTGCTTTGAGTAATTTAATTTCACATTCCCAAGTGCTAATTCCACAGAGTTAAATCAAAGCCTGCAGAACTTTGTATAAACTGTGAGATCAGAGATGAGAATATTCTTTCAATTTAGATGCAAGTTTATTGGACATTTGTCATTTTACTGCTATTTTTCTCTTGTGGGAGATGCTAGGCAACAGCAAGACAGAGTAGACCTGGATTATTTCATGCAAAAGCATCCACATTTGTACATCCACTCCACTGCGATGGCAAGTTTTAGAAAAATGCCTTTTTTCTTTTTCTTGAAGCATTTTTAAATGCTGTTGATACAGATTACATTTGACCAAAATGAGGTTGAATGCCATTCTCTCGAAGAGATTTTTTTTTTTTTTTCAATGTATACAGTGAACCAACTGCAGACATAAATTGCATACAGGCTTGTTTTTTTCTTTCCCAGTGGGAGTGGCAACTGAGATCTGGACCTTTGCCACATTGGTTGTGCAATTCAGATCACAGTACTTATAGAGACGAGATGGTCAGTGCACCAGCATACTAATGCATCTGACTGCTAGGCTGGCCCTTGTTTACATTTTATAAATTAAACTCACAGTTTAATGTCAGAAAATACCATTCCACATAATTTTACGGTTGAAACAACTTCCAGACTCACCACCTATTTCTAAGGGACAGTTTTGTAAACTCACTGTTAAAGTTCTCAGCTGTTCTAACAGTGGCATTGGATTTGAAGTTCTCAAACAGTACAGTAGAAAGAAGACAAACATTTTCTGCCTTTTTTTTTTCCTGTAGCTCATGAGCATACAACTCTATGGGTTTCAGTTCTGCAGAACAATTACCTAATAGTTTGCTCCAATCAGTTTCTGGTTAAGACAAAAGAGAACTTAGCTATGCTGCAATAAAAAAACAAGCCTAAATAAATCACTATTGCACTTATGCAATTACTCCAAAACATCAAATGTGATTTTTTTTAATCACTTCTCTTTCAGCAGTTACACACCACCATATTAAACAACTTAATTTTAAAAAGAACATGAAATAAATCACAAGTGTACTATAACACATTATCTTTCAGTATCACAGCAAAACTTAACAAAAATTATTCAATGTTTGTTTAACGTTTAAGAAGAATTTTCATATTCATAAAGCTCTTAGCATAAAAATAATTTTTCATTAAGAAAAGGAAAAAAGTGCCAGTGTACGCCCATTTGGAGAGGCTGCTGTGATGAGCTCGACATTTTCAGAGAGAAGGGAAACATTTTTAAAAGATACGTTGCTAGTTTTGCAAATAATTTATTTTGCATGGGCATTAGGAGTAGGAATAATTTTTTTCAGCTTTAAAGGTACTGACAGGGCTTATATTGAATAAGCTCTGTTAGCTTTACCTTCTGCCCAGCTTTTAAAGCATACTTAATCAAAACAAAATGGTACTTTGCTCTGTCAACAAGTTGTGAAGTCACTTGCTCAACCTTTTTCCTCCCATTCCTTCTGCTATTCCTCTTCTCTGGTCCTGTTTAATTTTTTTGCATTTCCTGATTTTTATCTTGGGAAAACAAAAGGCAGCTGCACTAAGTTACATGAAACAGCAAAGTGACTCTGCTAGTTGGTGATTTGCACATTCTAAACAGTGAGTTGTGTGAAATGAAAAGGGGAGTGTCGTGTTGCAAAAACTCTTTTCTCTCCCCTTTCTACAGCTGTATTTCTAATCATCAGAAGATACATCTTGCTTGGAGTCAACCCCCTTTCTCTCTGCACATTCTTAACCTTCTATCTTATGCATGGATCACTGGTTAGCTTAGAAATGCACAGACACAAAAGGGGGAGCTGACATGTGAGGTTTGATGGCAATAATGGCTGTTTATAAGCCTAATCCATCACATTTAGTGGACACCTCCATTTTTGTCCCTCTGAAAAGGTATAAATAATAAAATGGTGTAGCTTCGGCACAGAGGTGCCTTGGTAAATATTTTAACTGTTTACAAGATCACACCAATAACAAAAGCAGCATCTGTACCATCCATACAGAGGCCTCTGAATCATTAGAGTAGTACCCAGATGGTTCCTGCAATTCATCAACAATAAAATGTCTTCATGACAGAGCTTTTGTGACATCATTGATATTTTTATGTGCCACTGTTCAATACTCCAAACTTGCACTCTTTTCCCCAAGAACATCTTAGTAAATTTTCTTTCTCAAAGAAGAAAAAAGAGAAAAGCTTACAATAAGGATCCACACACAAGGTAGATCCAGCTGCAATCATTCCCTCCAAATTATCAAGGATCTAGATTACTAATGTTTCCCTTCGAGACGCATATTATCTGGAACTCATCAAGGTTAGCATGGTGTTAAATCGCTTGATAAACTCAGGCTGCTGTTGGCTACTGGGGCAGTAGCAGCTGATAGTATTTCTTGGATTTACTTTGCTTCTACCAAAGTAGAAATCACATCCAAACAGCAGCAGGTCGTACACAGTAACAAAATTTAGGAAAGGAAATTTAGCAGTCACAAAATGAATATGATGGGTTTCCTATTTAAGATCTGATGAGTAATCTCTGGGGATAAAGCGATGTTTATTCTTCTTCATAAAGGAAAATACTTGGAAATGGCAACACATGAGTATACAGACAGTATTACAGATCTTGTTTTTACCTGTATAGAGGCTTTGGGTACCTAGCTTTTAGGTGCCAAACAAAAAACAAGAGAAATAAACCAGGCAATTTTAGAAAAGTGTTGAATAACTACTTGTTAAATAACCCATACACTTAAAATGTTTCATATTGAGCCATTAGTCTCATCAAATAATTTCAGCTGAAATTGGTAAAAATTTTTAATAAGGTCAGTCACAAGGTTTTGGTTGCTTTTAATCTTATTCAGGTATATTATAAATCAGGCTGGGCTTTCAATAGTCTTGCCTGAAGAACTTACTCAATTCCATAATAGTCCTTAAACTACTGAAGTTTCAGTCACTATGTTAAAAATCTTTCTTATGTGTTACTTTAGATGGCTTAAACTGTTACTTTACAAAGTCTACACACAAGTACCAAATCTTGTCTCTAATTGAGCAAAACTTTGATGAAATAATTAAATTCCACCACTGTAAAATGTACACAAGCACAAACTAATATAAGAAAATGAACACTAGTTCAAGGATACAATTCTATCTGCTCTTTAAATCCCTGCACACACACACACACTTTCTGAGAAAGATGGGAAAATGTAAAACAAAGGAAAGCTAACAAAGAATAACAATAAAACTATGCATTTTTGAAAATAAAAATACTCTTAGATAAAGTTTGAACCCCTTCTCCTTCCTAAAGATAAGCAAAAGGTAGAGAAGTAAAGCAATCCAGAAGCATTCCTGAATATCAGCACTACCCCAATTCCAAAATTTGGTCAATAAAATTAACAGCCGTCCTTTGAATGGAATATCACACCTCTAAATGACTTCAAGCTGGTGCTGTTATTGTCCAGCGGAATGTGAGATTTACATTTCACAGCTCCTCACCAAAGTAATGAATGAATCTGATCTCGTAAACAAACAATTCAAGTTTCATGTTATTTCAATGGCCCTCCAACAATGTGCACCTCCACAAAGAAAAATATTTACCGTGTTTGTGGTCAGCTCCAATTTTAAATGGGGCTGTAATAAAATGACACCATAAAAACCATTTTCATGGTCGAGTTTGCAATTTAATAAACAGATGCAAACAACAGTCTTTGGAGATCAACAGTTAAAATATAAATGAAGTAGAAGACTCCCCACATCACAATGGGAACAACTGGAATGGCCTCCAGTAACAGGTAGTAGAGTCACAAGATATGTGTCCTTGGACTTTTCACAGGCATCAACCTTTGAAGTATGTTATCATGACATCAATGCAAATCAGTCAGATGATTTTAAGGAAAGGCCAAAAGCTATTTGCTTTGTTTGCATGATCCTAAATAATTAAATAATTTTCTGCAAGCACCAAATATTTTCAGACACATTATACTTGCACTATGCTGGCCTAATAATGTTCGCTAATTTATTCTTTCCTTACTCTCCATTATTTTCCGAAAAAAGTCACCAACATTTTTTGCAGTGGAAAGGTTACAGTTCATTTTAAACACTCCAGATCTTAAAAATACGAGTTTGACACTGTGATAGATTTTGTGCAGAGTTTTCAGAAGAGTACACAGGTAGCATAGTACTTGGGGCTTTCATAGAAGTCAATGGGAACTTTCAAGAGAGACAAGTTAATCCGACTTCTTGAGAATCAAACCTTTCAAATAATATACTAACCCAATGGTGATTATGCATAGTACTTGGTTGCAATTGTATTTTAATTTCAGTGCTTGAAGACATACATTAGATTATCATGAGCGGCCCAAGATTTCACAAGAGCTCAGTAATTCACCAGTTACACCTGCTCATCTCAGCAAATTTGAAACTTGGTATTACCTAGAGTACAATGATACCACACGAGATCAACAGCAATACAGTGGAAAAGATGGAGATGGACAAAAGTCTAGATTTCCAATGGAATTTTAACAGCATGCTTGCTCATTCTGGATTGCAATCAGGCCATGTGATTGTTGTTTTTTTTCTTGAATATGGATATAAATTGTTAATTCTGTGAAATGGCAAGTGGTGTGTTCATTTATGCTTTCAGAAGGATTACCACTTAAGGTGACTTAGGTAACAGACTAACACAATTGCATTTCTACAATAAAACAATTAAAAAAACCCCCACACTATTAAAGTGACCTGAAGACCTTAAACTGAAATACTGTGGTAGTGAGGGGTACGGGGAGACAAAAAAAAGAAAAAGAAATCTATCTTCACTTACTTTCTTCTATGACTGCACAGCCTTCCTCATTACTACTGATCAAAAATGAGATGAACATATAGATTTTAATATTGCTTAGCCAGAAAAATTACTTAAAACTTTTCTCACTTTGTAGGATCCAGCATGTGACACACGTCAACTTAATATTTATTCCAGTATTTATTTATGCACTAATAAGAAAACAGTGATTAAAAAAAGAATAAAAATCCTCCCACCCCCCCACCTCTAAAATAAGCTTCCCAATGAAAGCAAATTTTAATGAAAAACTTTACTGCAAAACTCTGACCTGGCCAATAGCCCAAGCAAGGACTCTGCCTAACAACAGATTCTAAATATAGTGTCAGGAAAGAAGAAACTAGCCAGTGCTAAAATATATTGTTTGTCCTTGGCAGATTCTTTGAATTAATTAAGAATTAATTTGGCCTTTTGAATTGTCATGAGAATCCCCTGATATACGTATGATTATATTTTGGTGGAAGTAGTGAACAGCTAAATTGAGCACTGATAAGAGCATCAAGGGAAATATCTTTACCTGGAAAAGTTCAAAAGGTTTGGGGGGGCTCCTGCTCTTTAGGAGAGAAGATACTGAGGATCCCAGCTTAATTTGTTGCAATAAGCTCAACTGAAAGACTGGAAAGGCAGAAAACACAATGATACATGAAGCATTTTCAAACTTCCTAGGTCACCAGTTTTCTCTGTACCTTTCTGATTGGGATAAATGAGAAGAATTTTGAAAGTCAAATGGTGAATCCCTTTCCCGCAGTAGACTCACACACTGATCCAGATGGAACCGCTCTGATTATCAAATCAATTATATAATAAAAACCCTAATTCTTAGTCTTAAGATTCTGCATATGCATTTTTAGGACTGCATTTAAGTTTTATTCTTAAAGGGATCCTAAAACCAAAGGTTTCTTGGAATATAGTAAATTTTTGCATGCAACCTTTTTATGTGAACATACACATTAATTTCAGGGGAAGTATTTATGAAATACGTGCTACTGCGAGTGTATGAATTAGAGGTTATGTAAAGGTGTCACAGAAAATGAGCTTACTGATGCTCCTCTGAAGTGCTAGTTAGAGCAATTTTATCAAGATACTCTTGTGATTTATAAAGTGCAATTTTAAACAGTAATTTAAGAATGTGCACTTCAATGCCTTAGCAATCAAGAATCAGCTCAGAAATTAATGATCAGTTTTACGGTAGTGCACTTCACAGAGTTTTAATCCCATCAGATGGTATTTTAACAATGAAATTGTTCTCCCCTATTCTATTTCAAAATAGGTAAAGTTATTCCACATTCCTTTATAATCCAAATATCACTTAAAATAACGGGCACTGAACACAGAACTGCAGTGCTTGTAAGCACCCCCTGAATGCAGTAAGGTAGCCAGCCAAACACACGCCATGCTGCAGTTTTAATAGTCTTCTCAGTATACAGAGAAAACGCCAGGCAGTAAATTGCTTCTCAGGTGATTGTGCAGGCTCTGATCCAAAGCCCACTTACATAAACAGGAACATTTCCATTTACTGTAACAGGCTTTTGCTCACACTCCAAAAAATGCACGTTTCGCTTACATTCCAAGGTAGCACAGATCCACTTAATTATTAAACATCTGAGAACTAACCGGACATTTCTATACAATAAAATTTCCAGTTACTGATAAACAAATACTGATACTTTATTTTTCAAGCAAAATTAACGCTCATGGCAGATGTGAGGTTTGATATTATTATTTAGCTTCCATTCACTTCAACATACGTTTCATATTTCCAACAGTTTGTAAAACATCTCACACATGAAAACATGATTTTGACGCAAAATTACTCTTATTTCAAATTTAATTTAGCCATCACAAGCTTTTGCAGACTTTTCAAATACTAGAACTGAAGTGGAAAGCAAAATGTAACAAAGATGTCATCAACTACCCCACCACTTCCTCAGTTTTGAGGTCACTCTTTGCAGGACCAATATGTAGCAGAAAAAAAAAATTAAGCAGACTCTGGAATACTAGCTGATAATGGTTCTGGAAGACTGACGTCCTGTCCCCTTTCCTTCCTCTTCCCCTTGTGTGCAATCTGTTTTGATGACAAATTGAAGACACCTTTTTACTTCTGAATTCTCCTCACGCTATGGTGTTCCTATCTGTCTCATGTTTGTTATATCAACTCTGCACTATGGGTTTGTCAAAAAAAGCTTACACAAGAAACCAGTATCACATTAAAAGAACTTGTCCTAAATATTTAACAGTTTCTAGGTATGGTTACACTAGCTAAAGCCTTTTTCTTGCAAGAGATCGCTGCTGGAGACAGAATCACAGCCTAGGGCAGTATCAGCACACTCCTTCCAGGGTCAAGCAAAAAAGACTCGTCAAACTGTAAAATGGACAGGCATGTTGTGTTCAACAGCAATTCCCCAAACATTTCCAAACCCGGGATGAACAATGCTATTAAATGCTATAAGCGATTTATAGCATTTATTACATACACAAGACCTAATTCTTGTCTCAGTATGAAGTGTCTAAATGCTTTTAATGACAGAGGATTTGATCAGAGGAGAGCTTCATTTTTCATTCATGGGGTACAAATGCAGTGTGCTAATTTCGGAAATGGTAGGGCTGAATCAGAGGAAGTTCACTGCACCAACATCAGTAAAAAAAATGAGGTCATAATTTGACCCCTTCACTGCAATAAGGACGGTAAACACTCTACCAAAAAGCCCTATTATAACAGACTTTAGAATTGAGAAATTTTCATAGCAATAGAATGAAATAAAGCAACTGTCTTAATAAGGATTTTTCCTTATTAAGGAAATAACAGTATCGTAGCCTCACTTTCTATAAGTTGCATTGGACACTGAAAATAAGGCTAAAAGCAAAAGGGAAAAAAACAAATTTCTTAGGATTAATTTTCTTTCTCAACTGCTGGATTCATTAAGTGACCAGTAAGCATGTTTCATGCTTCAGTTTACGCCTCAGTTTCCCTACTTATAGTCTGAGATAAATAATAAATTCTTTCCTAGAAAGAGTTCTGAGACTCTTTCTAATCTACATAAATTTAATTTGTAACGTTATTAGTTATCTACAACAAATTATTACTTTTTAAAATTTGCTTATTGCCAACGTGGTTCACATTACACAGCACATAATCCACGTATGTTTCGTAAGTTTAATTTACTGATTTATGTAAAAAACGTCTTTTAAATTAAATGCTGTTATCCATTTTATTGCTCAGCTTGTACTTTACTTATTGCTGTGTGCTTGCCAAATTCATCTAATCAACACAACAATCTAACTGCAATCAAAGACAGTGGGAGTATTTATAAATCCAATCTGCTGCAGCAAATATGAAAGAATACAGAGACATTACAGTATTCAGTAATAACAAGCCAGAGGGAATCAGAGTATCTGATGTTTTCAAAACTTTTTTTTCCTATTCCTTCCATAATTTCATTTGCACTTTTCTTACAGGCACATTGCGTATGAAAATCTAAGCTAAATTAGCAAAGTCAAAAAATCAGAAAGTCCATATTTCCAATACATTATTCCAACATAGCTAACCCTGGTACAAGAGAAAGCTATGTACTTTCTGCCCATGGCAAAGACAGACCATATACTGGGGCTTATTTCCTGTCCACACCTCATCTCTTCATTCCGCACTTGCCAGTGGATCACACACTTCCTAGAAGCATTAGGTTTATTGTAGAGATGCAGTTTTTGGGAGTGCTCTGGCAGGGTTGGAATGCCAACTGTTAGAGCAGTTGTCACAGCCTTTCTTTTTGTCATGGCCTTTTACACAACTAGCCAGGGATTGACCGTGGACACAGCAACTCATCTCTCCTGAGCCTGGGAGTTCCCCAAGCAAGGCTATGTTTGAGCCTAGGGAACATTGAAATGAGGGGAAGATGCCCCCATCAGAAACAACTACAGTAGATTGATGCACAGGATAAATGAATTGTCCTGATAGACTGAAAATAGACCTTTAATACCTAAACTGTATCTACAGTCTTTACTGTTTTCAATGTTTTTGTCTATTTTATTTTGCCCCACAAGACAGTGGAAGAGGATCATCAAATGAAACAGACTACGCTCCTCTTAACCTCTTCTTTCAACATATGAATTGGTGTTTCATTTAATATGCACTCTGTAACTCCTGTTTGACAAGTGAGCTGCTAATTTCTCAACAGCTCTTCTATGACCATCCCCAATATATATCAAGTCCCTCCTAAGCATTCGTGAATTTATTTTTATAATGATGGTTTCAAATACACAGGTATTATTACACCTGTTTTAAAGATAGGAAACTGCAGCAGAGGAAGCTAAGGTCAAAAGTTTTCAATAATTCCAAGTGCCCACTTTGGGAACCCTAATACTTAACTCCTTCAGACGTTCAGCATTCAATCAACACTGTGAAATCCTACGGCAAGGTGCTTACACCAAATAATAAACTACCACAAATCAGTCTAGTACCATAGTATAATTCTACGGAACTGTTGGCTATATCTGCAGTATGAGTATTAGTTATGCCAAAAAAAGAACTAGAGTGCACTACCTCAGCTAGTTCAAGCTAATTGCTTTCAAACTGCCTGTATTTAAACTTAGGGGAAGAGTCAAGGAGTTTGGTATTAAAGATGGTCTTGAACACGAGCTGCCAGAATGATATGGACATGGCCATGTAGCATGTATAACAGTTGCAGAAATATGTGCTAATTCTCCCAGGTAGCATAAAATAATTTTCCTCCTAAAGGTGATGTATCTACTTTCCAGCCTTCTGAACCGGTCTCCTCTAGCCTGCTGCATTTTATTCCCACTTTGATGTCAACCCACTTAACGGTCTGTTTCTGATCACAGTCTCATCTGAATTAAGCAGAAGTGACTCCCGTGACTACATGGGCACAGGTGAGAATCAGAAACCATCTCAAAGGGCGATAAAAGTGAGGTATCAGATCCAGGATAATTACAAATATATTTCCATTGTACGTGGAGCTGTGCTCAGGAACGTTTTACATTTTTAACATGTTGAAGCTTTAATATGTTGGGTCAACTTCAGTCAGTGTAAATTAAACAGACTTTGACTTCAAGGGACGGTAATGGATAATTCTGGCTAACAAATTCTAATTCTAACAAGTTATTGGACTGTCACTACAGTACTGAGAGAGATCTGACCTCTTTTGGCACCATTTCATTTCAATATTGTGGAGTAGCTGGCTAATTTACGCAGACAAGCTCATGTTTCTCAGCACTCTGGAGTTGCTTTTAAGTGGACCTGTCAGAGGGCAGAGTTTTGCCAAAGCAGCTGGAGTTTTAAGGAAAAACCTTGGTTGTTTTGTTGGTTTCTTTATTTCAGAGTGGTTGAATGCTTTAGATTGAAAAAAAATTTTGGGCTTCTTGGTTTCATAGAAAGAATCAATCCAGCCATACTTTGGAGTCAAGTATTACCACACTAAAGAAAAGAGAGCTGTCCTGATTTACAGTACCAGCAGATCTAACCCTAGAAGTTATTTGTGTTAACGAATATTTGTGCAAATTCTTAGTTTTGAAGCAATTTTCTGTAATTTTAAGGTTTGTGTTAGTAACATCTGTAGCACTTGAACTTTGCAAGAATTCCATGAAATTATGTGACTTGTTAATGGGAGAGGAGAAAGCACTATTCTTTGAAACAGAAAAAAGTTAGAAGAGCAGAAGAAATTTCATTCAGAAAATATACTTTACAGAAAAAAACAATCTGCATTCAAGGCAAATATCTGACAAATATTGAGTAAATAGGTTCAAGTTCGTAGCAGCTGAAGAACAGTTCAACTTCAACCATATCATTGTCAAGAAAAACAAATACAAACTTGCCCCAAAGCAAAACAAAATTAGAGAAATCAGGAAGAGGATAGATAGACAGACAGTAAGTTATGGACATAAAACCAAAACCAATTAACCCTAACCTAAGGCAAGCCTTTTTCTTCTAGCCCTTCATTTAAAGGTTTTACAATTTACAGCCTGTGTTTCTCAGGGGAGGTCTAGCTCTGCTCTGATTTCACATTTCACAGCAGCACATGTGTAATCCTGCTGCAGCACAAAGCACATGATCTAGCTGATATCAGGAAATCCACTTTTCATGAGCTGGCAATGCACTGGAACTGAGCTGTATGCAGAATTCACTTCTATCGCAACAGGCCGTACATGTATGTTTGCAGAAATAACAGACTGGAGCGATACTCATCGGGAGTCTGTCAGTCCCATCCTGCACCTGATATTCTTAGAGGGAAAAGAAAAAAAAACAACCAAAAAAACCCCAAAAAACCCCCAACAAAACCCAAAGAAACAAAACCAAAACCAACCCACTACATTACTGTTTGAAAGACAGCTAAATGTTTTAAATTGGCCTTTTAAATTTAAGTTTAGGCTTTTGATAGGCATGTATAATTGCCATCAATATCAAGATTGGAAAACGCAATATGACAATCATTTCATTTACTTACTGCCCTCCAGTACCCAAAGCAATACATGCTTCAAAGTCTCCGCGTGATAGAAGCAAGTCATGAACTTCATAAAGAAACACCCCCAGGTTGCATAAGCTTGCATGTTTAATGATCTTTTAAATTTTGTACTATCTCAAACCAGAAGTAAAACACACGTGTACCTAAATCTGACTTCAAGACAGAGCTGCTCCAACAAAAGAATTCAAGAGAAGATATACTTCGCTATGTATCTGCAGATGCAGGCAGAGAGGAAAATAAATCTGTTTGTTCTACAGTAATTACTTGCAAATACACAAACCCTAATTCATGCCATGGAATTAATTAAGTCAGTTTAATAATTCCACAAAAATGCTTACTAAATTCTACAGTACTTAGAGCAACACAACATAATGAAAAATTGTTTCTTCCTCTTTTCCTTTTTTAAAATCATAGAAAAGGTTTATGTACATATTTAGTATAATGCATTTCTATATCTTCATAACAAATATATATTGATGCAGGTATGCATCTGCAAGGATATTCTCACTTTACATTTTTATCCTTAAAAAAAAAAATAAGGTGCAGCTTCCTTGTGAAAATGCATATAAGAACTTATCTTACAACTTACACAACTTTAAAAATACATTTTTATTATGCATAATCATAGAATCTTGTCTTTGCTGAGGTTTATCTTGGGAGACAACTATTCTAAAATTTCCACCAGCTTTCTACCAATTATGCAGTTGTTTTTACACCCAGGGAGAAAGGTCCTTCTCCTGGGTGAATCCAGAAACATACATATACGCAGACATGAACAAAGGAGCATCAATAATATCAGAAAAAAACCTCTAGCATTTTGGAACAGCTTGAGCCAGGCAACTTTGCTGTTTTATACTGTATCCCAAAGCTACACTGTAAGCAGGTGGAAGTACAGTTTTCAAGGCTATATATTCTTCCCTTCCTTCAAAACCATAGAAACACCTATGCTAAACAACTTTTGATGTCCTGTTGTGAAAACAGCTTCTAAAATTATCTTCCTTGGGAAAAAATACTGGTACCATGACAGACTGGAGTAAAAAAAAACAGGGTCACTGGTTCAGAGCCTCTTAAATATTTTATTTTATTGTATCATGCCTACAAAATGCAGCTATGCTTCTTACACATTGATACATTCTTCCTAGTATATACTACACATCTCAAAAGTGACTAAAAACTCAGAAAGAAACAACTTATTTTTGTAGTGATCATCTAACTGTCCATAGAGTTTGAAACTCAGCTCATTTGAGGCAATAAAAGGAAAAGCTAGTTTAAAGCTGTTCCATGGTATAAATGAACAGCCCACCAGCAAGCCACATCCATAAAACACAGAGGTGAAACCACCAAAACCTCAGTTTGATAGAGCATCAAAAGCATATATACAGTACCCTTCTCAAAGCAGTTGTTTCATTTCAGTTGCTTATTCAGGCTTATGCTTTCTCATCAGGAAAAAGTCTATTCTATATCCTTTTAGATCTTGAGCCCAAATAGGGAAAATGATTAATTGTGTCGTCACTTAAGTCAAAAGTAGGTGTCTGCTCACAGAATAGATGACTTTTCACCTGAAGAAAGTCTATCCAAAAGTATATGCTGTTCCCCCAAATTATTTTTCTGCAACTAATCTACAATGCAGCTGCATATGAAGACCCAAAACAACTATTTCCATAGAACTAAGGAGCTCAAAGCAGTAGTATGCTCTGATATCCCATTACTCCCTTTAAAAAGAGTTCTGATACACCAGAGATGATACAGAGGCAATGAATGGAAAGCTAGCTTCTTACTACCCAAAGATGGCAGTACAAGAAAGACACTAGGGGAACATGCAATCCAACCTTATTTGGCTAAAGCAACCTTGCCCTGGCTGTGATCTCACTACAAATGTCACTGATCTTCTTGTCTTCAGCATGCTATCCTTATACTTTCACGGAAAGTTACTTTTCACTTTATTTAAACAGGGAGGTAGAATTCAAATACCCATTTTCTGATCTGTCCCTTCTCTACCCCTGCTGCTTCCAGCCAAAATATATAGTCTGATTTTCACTGCTTTCCTTTCTGCCATACTCATCCCCTGTCCAGCATCCTCCCACAGACCTGTTACCTATATTTCTGGGCAGATGACAGAATATACTTAACCCAAGGCTATACATGTGCTGATGAGTTGCCCAGTAAATGCACAATGAACAACCAAAATGCTCACAGGCTCAGAAATGGTAAGATGCTCGCAGTCTGCCCACCTTTCCCTGGGTGGGGCTGCTAATTCACCAACCTGACAATTTTTCACTAAATCGGGATCTTTGTGGTCTTTAATCCCACCAAATTTAGGAGCATGACAGAGGCAGACTGAACTAAGAGTATTTATCACTCATGAAATCGTACAAGTCTTGCTTCCTCAGAATAAATCTAAGGATTTTTCCAAACATTCATTCTCCCTACATGACATACTACCTGCATGACTAAAAACCTCAAGGATGCCACTATGGGGAAGAAAAAAAAAATCAATGTAAATAAGCACAAAAAAATTATCCCTGACAAACAACAACATGGTGAACAAATGATGCTACTTTTTTCTGCTATAGTAGTAGTATAGGAAGCAAACATCTGTGTCACTAAAATGTAAAGAAGCCTTATCCAAATTAAAGATCACAATATTAAGCATGTACAAATACAACAAACTTGAAACTTTCAGGATTTAAGATTTGTAACAAGAAATGACCAAGTGTTTCATAATATGTTGATTGTTAGAGCTGCTTCAGAGCGGAAAAAGCAGGGAAGCGAGGGGAGCGAAGAAACAGCAGCAACTGTTAATCCAAAAAAACTTCAATGTGACCAATTGGTGGCATTTCTGTAGACCCAAAAGAAAAAAAAAATACCTCTTTAGGTCACATTACATGGTTCATTATGTATGATTCACAAATGTCCCTGTTAGCGCTCCACTGAGAATTATACCAGGTTAATAATTAGAACACCATTGCTTTCAGTGACATTTGTGAACAGTAAACATGGATCTGGCAAGCTTCTCAAGATCCTAAAGACCTCAATCTGTTAAGCGATGCTTACGTGCCAGTCTTTACCCGAAATCTCATATATGAGGAGCACAATGCAAATTATTCCCTTTTGGATAGCAGTGATCTACGTAAATGGATACTGCTGAACAGAAAAGAAGCACTTGTGTTTATTTGATCTTGTGCCTTAGAGAGCATTTCAAAATTTATTTTCGTACGTTTATTTTTAAAAATTATTTAACAATTTTTAGTTATCTGTTTCCCATTGTAAGCAATTTAAATTACTGGGATGTCACATAAAGAACTGTTCATCATGTAAAGAATCCAAAACGGTAATTAATTTTTGTACAAAGGGTAGACTATTAACACTACATTTAACCTATATGAGGGTGTTGTTTGTCATCTAGAGCCTATATAGAAATACATTTCCCTTTCTATGGGACCATCATATGCTTTTTAATGTATAACAGGAACCATCAGTCTCTTGCTTTCCATATTTAAATAACTTTGGCTAGCCTAATTCCTCCCTTGCTTATGGGGGATGTATGCTCACGCTATGCTCATATAACTATGTTCCTGCAATATACTCTGGGTCCAAATAACTCCCTTATGCATCCTTGCAGAATACAGGGTCTTGGAAGGTCTCTACAGGTTCACCCAATTTGTCCTGCTACCTAAAGAAGGATCAGTTATTGTCTAAATCATTGATTTTAAAAACCTCCAGCAGTGATGTAAATGCATAAGATTTTTTGAAGCATTTTCATGCTAATATTAATACTTCAATAAGCCCACTTCATAAGTTGTTTCTAAATGAATAAGTTAAAATCTTGTCTTAATTTCAGAGATGAACGTCTAGAAATGTTTCCATTTAGCAGCCTCACGTTAAGTCTGTTCAGTGAGTTACCTGAGGAAAATATTTTTTGAAAACCAAGGGAACAACAATTTCTGGACATGAACTCTAAAAAATGAGCTTCCTTCTCTTCCTCTCCCCAGCCTGCAAGGAGAAATAGAGAAACTAGGTAATATAGATGCCGCCTAAGGTAAGCATACTGGTCAATCCTTAATGGATTTCAAGTAAGACCCTCAATATTTGTGCTCTGCGCAAGGGATAAATATCATGACAGATGGCTAGCTTGCCTAACTACGAACACCACTGGAATTGTCTAAACATCCTATAAAGGTCTATATTCTAGCTCCAAACTAGAATTATACATGATAGTGTCATATCCCAGGGATGCAGGGACTTCCCAAACTATTACTACATCAGGGGAAACTGAAAATTAATCTCTGCCAGAACCTCATGGAGAGTGAGCTCAGTGGGGCTTTATTCAGGTCAAACGTTTCAAAATGGAGAAATATTTCAAAATGGAAACAAGAGAGCAAGAACTTCTTCGGCACACATCTGCAGAGTTGGATACTCCACAGTTTTTCTGTGTAACCCATTCTGGTACTTAACCATTTTCGTTGTATACCTGCTTGCTAAATAGCTTGTTTGCTGACATTGAACTGTGCTAAAATCTAGTATAGATCAGGACTGGCCCCAGCTTTGCCATTTGTATTTCTGATTTAGAACTTTTATTTGTGTACTTTACCCATTAACTGGAATCTATGCTGTGTCTGGAACTATAAATAACCAGTATACTAGAAATGTGAAGAAATTTAGTTGTAAAAGGGCATAAAGAGAGTGCCAAAATAAAGTAAGTTGGCAGAAAATAATTTAGCAAATCCCATTAACACATTGTGCTACAATCTTGTAAGTTAAGAAAGACAGATATTTAAAACATGTTTAATCAACATACAATTTTTCAGCATATACTGGGGAAAAGTTTATAGCATAAAAGTACTGACAACTGGAAGTTATCTAGAGAATTTTATAAGTACTTGCAGATGGAAATGTAAACTACTTTTCAGACAAAACAGCCAGTGCAATGAAAGTGGCTTTAAATAAAACATGAGTGCAGTTGATTTTTGCCAGTTAGTTTCAGAAAAAACATAATTATTCTTTTTCTAGCTCATATGTACTACTGAACAACTGCACTTTGCTATTGCACATTCTAGTTATTTTGATTAGTTATATTTTTTGTTTTAAAAATGTTTTATTGATTAGATTCTTTTCAAATTAAGATACGTTTCTTTGAGCTACACTTTATGTCCTAAAAGTGTAAAAACTGTTTTATAGAATTATTCTTATCTCTTGGAGAGAAGATTAAAACAAATTATAGAGCTCACTTAAAATATCAAAAATACCACTTTTAACCAGACAATAGCAATGCTTTGTGAAAGCATTAGCTGTCAAATAATATTTTATCAAAACTTGCTTTGAAGTGATTGAAAGTGACATTGGAAATAACAAGTAAAGGTAAGGTAGGATCAAGGTGAAAGGAAAGCCTTCTGCAGATGTCTACTGCAGCAAGAAATACGTATTATGCACTGAACTCTTCTTGTAATGAGGAAAACAATACAGTTGTGCTGCCATTTAGCTTGATAAGAAGCAACTGCCACTAAACTTTGAGGGCAATAAAATATTTTTATTCAATATAAATAATGCAAACTATCTACTCCTAATCATTGTGACATTGATCCACAGCTGAAGAGTGTAGACCTCGTCATGAATTTCCAACACAGAAGTGGGATCTAAGGAAACGTGTAATATTACATATAAAATACAAAGGATGTTACAACGTCCTCAGGAACACTGTTGAAGAGGAAAGGACTCTGGTAAGATGTTGAAACTTTGAAAAAATTAATAAATGTTTCTCTTTCATCTATTGTTTTGAATGCCTCTCTTGCCTAATGCGTTCACCTCATTTTGAGGTAGAATCTCAACCTAAAGAAGAGTCATTTTGAAATTATATAGTTATTTAATACAAGCACTGTCAATTTTGATGTCTTTTAGACTATAAATTTGAATCATTAGAGCTCATTTCTATTGTGCTTGAGAAGTCATATTCTACTGCTCAACAGTCTAGCACTTTTGCACTCATTAAAAAGTCACTGTAAGATAAGGAGAAATGACTAGTTCAAAAGCCAGAGAGCCTGTGCAACAGAAAAGGACAATAAATAGTTCTAGTTTTGTGACTCTAGGTAGAAGGATGTGACAGGGAGTTTAGCCCTTCAATAAACCTGTATTAAAAAAAAAAGTGACGTTTTCTCTTTTTTTCTTTCTTCAAATATTCCTTATTGCCAAATAGGAAAAAAAGCCAACTTGAAACTGTATTCTTATTTAAACTAAATGCATTGCAACATTTCAAAAAGCTATGTGGTTAACACAGTGCAAAATGAAAGCAAACTAACAATTCAAAGCAAAGGATACTCTTCTATCAATTCTTACTGAAAAAATATCCTTCCAAACACCTACCAAACAACCCTTTGTTTTCACTGCAGTAATAGTAACTCTGAACTAACTCAAGTTGTCTTTAAATGGTAGAGCTTAAACATGAGCTAAAACTCGTACTGGAAAGCATCCAGAAAAGTTGAAGCTGGTCAGGATAATTACGGCTTGCACCCAGGGGTTTCTCCTGGACCATTCAATTCCCCCCACCCCCATCTTCGTTTGGTCCAGAGAAATATTTCCAAATAAATATTTGCGTGTCCTCTTGCTCTGCACTTTTCTCAGATATGTTAATCATCCCAAGACCATCCCTCCTGCCCAGAAAAATCTAAAATGGCCCAAACCTGCTACTGATTTTTTTTTATGAGATTTACTAGAAATTCCTCAGCCTGTTAATGTCAACAGATTCCCTCTCTCAGAAGTATACTTGAAACAAACAATAAGAACATTGTTACTGTGCTTTAGTCCATGTGTTGTCCTAGCTTTTACATGCTTTGAAACATACTCTTGCTGTGCCTCCAAAATGTGAACATCCCACTGTGTCCACAGAGTTGTAACCAGATGCCCCCGATACGCACAAACCCAGCCAACACAAATAAAAAAACCTCTTGGGCCTAAATTGGCATGTCCCAAAATGGTATCTAATTTAGTAAACCTTGAGGAAACAAGTATGCAGAGTCCTACTGAAGAATTTCCAATAGCCCAGTTCAAAACAAACCTCTGGAAAATCTGAACTTTTATATACTGTTGTTGTGTAATATATAGAGAAGTCCCCAAACCCTTCCGTATAAAAGTTTTGTTTGTGGTATATTTCAACACAAAAGAAAAATGGGTTAAATTTCCTATTTGTTCACAGCCTTCTGCTCCTGTTATTGAACCAGAGAGCTACATCTTTGGTTTATGCAGCAATTTTGTCTGACTGTTATGCAAAAGACACACTACAGTCAACGCATAAGACAATAATTAATCAGAACTTAAAAATTATGAAGTCACTTGTAAATTGTTTTATTAGCTTGCTTTCTATATTTGAGTACTCAGGGTATATGCCCGTCACAACTCTCTCTTCCTAGTCATATGGATCAACCAGACCTCTCTTTGTTTCTCTTAAAATGAAAGCTTGTAAGATCCTACGATCACTTGCCTCATTAAACTGGAATTTAGGAGGAACATCAGCTAACATGGGACACAGTAAAACTGCAAAATGCACTTCAGCAGGATTTCATTTATGCAAATAAAGGTCAGATTTAGCACAATGGATTTACTGGGTCTCAGCGTATACAGCAACACACACATTGCTTTTACCCATGGTGCTTTTCTGATGAGTTAACATAACTTCAAAATGCCATTTACAAACAAGCCAAAACAAAGCCAAAACAACCCCAAATCACCTCTGTGGAAAGAGCCACGGTAACTGACGTTACTGTCATTTCTGATGTATAAACAAACTCCCTTTTGCTGTTTGAAGTCCTTTGCTAACACTGTGCATGTAAAACAATTACCATATTACGTTGTTCTCAATGTCTCTTCCTAACCTTTAGCAGTAGCTGCAGGAAATAGGACTTGAAGCTGCCACCATCTATGTTCCAGGTTTAAACGCAACACCAATGAGCAGCAACATAACAATCAACACAGCAGACTACAGTAAAAATTTTTGCCTATAGTCATACATTGTACATAGAAATCACCAGCCAGGTGTGTCTTAAGACATCCAGCAGACTTAAGACATGGATACTGCAGAATTAGGAAACTCTTCCTAGTGCAATTCTTTTCTCTGTGTATGGAGAACGGAACAGACACAGATTTTATTAATAGGATTGAAGGAACAAAAAGCTGCAAGAATTGCCAGGATGGTATCTACCCATCACGAACCTGAAAGCTGCAAGAATTACCAGGATGTGATCTACCAAATACTAAGCTGTCTCTTGTTTGCACTTCTTTGCAATTACAGTACATCTATATTCTCTTTCTCTCCTTTGTCAGAACAATTGCACCACGTTATATTGGCTTTGCTTTGAAACTTATTAATAAACTATTGTTTAAAAGCACTGACTTTTGGGGTCTTTCTTGCACAAATTGTTCTGGCTAAATAACATCAAATCATAGAATCATAGAATGGTTTGGGTTGGAAAGGACCCTAAATGTCATCAAGTTCGAACCCCCCTGCCATGGGCAGGGACACCCTCCACTAGACCAGTCACACACGTAATTTAAAAAAATACATTGCACTTCACATTTTATTTATTGAACAAATAGACCAGGCTACAAAACCAGGTAAATGTATGCATCAAATCTCCCTGCTGATTAACACCTTTTTTTTTTTTTTATTAACCACATGGCTACTATTGCTTTATAGATTTAAAAAAAAAATGAAAACAATCACTGTAACTAGAGTTTGTTACTCCCACATTTGCTCTCCTATATTTTCTGTTATCATTTCCTTCATCTGTCCATTGATATTTTCACTCTGTTGAATGTGTAAATAGTGTCTTTATCTGATACATTGATGATTTAGTCTAACATGGTGCTAATGAAAATGATACCTATATTGGTAATGTGCACCCTTTCAAGATTTATCACTACAGTCTCTGTAATATCACACATCAGAGAAAATTTCTCTTAAAGCAACAAGACTTGTAGAAGAGTACAACGATTTTCAGATGCAGTGAGTCTCGACAAAGCACGCTTGTGGCTAGTCATCTGAAATGGACTTAGATTCATCTCTCTTGAGACCCAATGTCAGCATCAATGATGAAGGTTTCATCTACATTCAGTAACTGACAGTGATAAAAGGAGTTCACAATAATCACACTTGCTCATCTTCTTGGGGGTCAGCCAACTTAAAAAGGTGTTGCCTTGAGGCACTCAGTATCAAATGTCCTTATCTTTAAGAATCAACTTGCAACCAACAAGTAAAGCTGAAATTTACTATATGCATCTATAAACTGCTATGAATAACAATATATTGTGATGCCAAATAAGCTAATGGCTCAAATCCTATTTTATGACAACCTGAACATTTCCTGGCTGTTAAACATTCTAGAATTGTACGGGAATCTAAAGCAATGTAAATGAAATGACAGAGGAATAGCAGAGATTATGCGATAAAAAGGTTCAATGGAAATAGAATTAAGCAATATTTTAAAATAAATAATTACACTATTTTATTAAGAGCCTAGTATAGTGGTGATGAGAGGAGTTATAAAAATATCTCTTATGCTTCTTTCTACAAGCATGTACTGCAGAACTATAGTATTTGAGGTGGATGAAATTTTCTCCCTCACTTCTTCTCCTGCGAACCAGGACAGGAACAACTAACAGGAGTCACACACAAAAAAGAAACACAACACAGGGTGTAACTACTAAAATTTTCCACAATTCTCCACTTGCTAAATTTACCGTTCTGAGGTAGGCTAAGAAACATCTGGCAAATATAGGAAAGTATAGGGATAGTATTAGAAAGACACTTAAAGCTACTGTGATTTTTCTCCTCTGTGTACAATTTATCCAGAAAAATCCAAGAAAAAGCAGGAAAAGCTTGCAAGTTGAGTTACAGTCATTGGTGCACTAACAATATTTCAGTGCTAAAAAGAATTTTCCTGTCTGAACCTCAAATTACATGACAATCACTGCAAAATAATAATACACAGATATGCTCTAAATAAAGAGTAGAATGCAGCCAGGCAGCCTGTGTTCAGCAGTCTCTTGGGACTTAACCATAGACAACGATACCATGATCAAGGAGCCCTGTTGGTTAAGTTGGTAGTATAACTTGGCAGCAGTGAAAAAAAGTAGGATAAAATTATGCGTTAAAATTATTTTGCCCTTCCTTTTCCATGAAGGACAATGAAAAATATCTCACCTTCTAGTCTGAATTCTGATTTATCAACTTTACAAAACTGCTTATTTGTTTTGAAGTAAATCCTAGGGACTGCCAAAAGTCCTTCAAACTATTAAATCATATTTCTAAACTAGGATCTAGATCCCAATGATCATAAACTACCCCAATATTTAGAGGGGATCTACATGTCCTTGGAACCATTACGTCTACCGAGTACAAGACAGTACTGAGCAGAGATACCTGAGCTATCCTGGATACAAGAAGCAGTATAAACCACCATCATTTATTCCCAAGAAAAAGATATTACGACAGTATACTGCAATTAGTCCAGACCTAAGCTTGCTTGATCAGAGCTCTACATTACAGAGTTATTCTATGTTATTTCCTTCTTACTATGCAGAGACAGAAGCTGCTAAAACAAATCCTATGGATACATTGAAAAAGAGCGATTTTTTCCTCTTCACTGTTGTTAGAGAAATTTGCTATTACATTGGCATTAGAAATAGAATGTAACCATACTATTCTGGAACTCCCTTCACTAAAAAATATGTTGGCTGAATACAAATCTGCTACTGCATCTGCTGCTTCACACTTTGGTTTACTTTGCTTTATATCAAAACACTGAAATGACAGTAAGAACCTGCTTGTTTATCTGAAAAATATTCCAAACTCCCACTACAAACAGTCATACTGCAATGACAGAAACCTCCACAAGTCCAAACACTCCTAGGATCCCAAAATCTTTAGGTTAATGATGCTTCACTGCAGTGAATTAAACAATGAAAACCACGAAATAAACAGGAAGGTTACAACCAGGACACTATATTATGAAATAACATTCTGATGCAATTTTGTGAATTTTGTTTTACAGACAAAAATTAACCAGAGAAAAAAAATGGCCATGGGAACAATTTATGTTCTTTTATCAAGTAGTTTGCTGAATTACAGTTGTTCGGGATTGTCAGAAGACAATCTCAAGATGAACTGAATTGCACAATATTTCAGAAGTATTACTGCTGAGCAAAATCCAGGGGGACCACAAATAATTAAGTTTAGAGAATGCCTTGCATTTCCCACCCTCCCCAGCTTCAAAAGAAGGTGGATTTTAGCTTTGATTTTATTATGAGAGAGAAAAAAATCCAAGATGATTCTATTTAAAATTAAAGACTTTGTTTCATTTAAATCTCTCCAGGACTTCCGAGGCCCACTCACTACGCAAGGAAAAGTTAAACATGGCTCAACAAGAAATAATAATTAAAAAAAATGCACAAAGATGCCCTTTGTTCACTACTTTGCCCACAATTTTGGGCTAGTTCCCAGTGCGTACCAGAAAAGCCAACGCTATAGCAGGCTACCATGACTTCGATGCAGGGAGGAGCTCATCACACCCTTTCCTCACTACACGCACGGTCTGTGCCGTCACCGGGTGCACTACGTACAGGAGTGCTTGATGTAGCGGGACGTAAATTGTTTTAATCATTCAGTTACAGCAACAGGAGGAAGTAAAGCTGTGCAAAGCAGCTTTGACTTAGAGGAGATTTAAGACATTAGTGTAAATCTGTTCCTATGATTTACATCTACGTAAATGTATGTTTTCCTTTGAGCTATGAAAAGGGTTGTTTATACATATGAAAAAATCCCTACACCTTGCTCTGTGAATATGTCTCTATATTTCTTTTTTATGCTAAGACTATTATATGTGCACACACAGAGAATGAGGATGTACATATGCTAGAAGCAAGTAACATTCTGCGAAACACAAACCTGGCAAGCTAACTATTAATCAAGTTATAAAGACTCTGAAGATGTTAATTTTTTTTTGTGAAAGCAGACGTGAAAGACCAGTTCTTTATCAAATACCCAGTTTCCACCAATGATCTAGTAGTGTCCTTCACTATATGAGCACAACCATGTTCTTAGCTGTAACATACAAACAGAAGCACTAATTTAGATTTTATAAACTAATCCAGGTTGCTGACAGATTAAGGGTCAAACTGACTTTGACATAAAAAATACTTGTAAAATTATAATATTATAATTTCGAATTTACAAACATATTATGCATTTGTCTGAAAAAAACCCCCCAAAAAACGAATAACAAACAAACCAAACCCTGAGCATCTGCTAAAACAGGATCTGGTCTCCCATATAGGAATGCTTGATTAGCCTTTTCACCTGACTGAAATTTTAATCCTAATACTTTTGGAGATTTAAGGCATTAATGGAACAATTTGTTATTGTTATTTCTGTTTTGCTCTGTTAACAGAGCTTAGTACCTGTGTTGATATAATTTCATGCAACATAGGATGCATGGGATGTTTTTACCAATAAAGTCACTTTCATCAAGACAATATGCTAGTATAATACTACGAGAAATAAAGAGAAGCAGAAGCTTGTGTACAGGCCCAATTTTACAAAATAACTTTAAACTAAACCTAATTAAGAAAGGATTATTTACTTAGAAAACATTTTAAAAAGAAAAAAGTAATTTTTTTCTGTCAAAACAGACCAAAGTTCTTGACTTTTACTGGGTATTTATGTAAACAAAATAGCATTTTCCTTCCTATCAGTATCCATGATGCATACCATATCTTCCAGGAAGCTCTAATTTTTCATGAATGAAGGAAAAAATAGTAACTATTTAGCACCATTTCATGGAAATATAAGCTGCTTTTTTAAAGGAAAAAATTATTAACATAAAAACACAATAAATGACATTTCAAGCTCATTGTGATTAAATCACAGCTAACTACTTGAATATCTGGATCTGAGATGCATCATGCTATTAAAGGAGCTGTGCTTACTTCCAGCTGACTGGGACTGTGTATGCAAACAGCTTGTATAGCAGTCAAGAAGTTGAAACAAATCTTCTACAATTAGGTGTTCTAAAATACAATGGATGCTGTGTAGAATTTGCTCTACAAAATTATATTAATCTTAAGAATATAGTTTGCTTTTAAGTGAAAATCTTATCATAAAATTTTATTTCCCTGTGTGATCAGGAACTTTTTTTTTTAAAGTACAATGTCAACTGTTTCAAGTTAGGGTATATCTGTAGTCACTTAAAAAACCACTATGTGCATCCCTCTCATCTTTTTTTCAAGGTAACAAACCCATCTCACCTGGTATACGTTGCCTCCAGTGAACCTAAGCACCTTTTAAAAATGCACTGTCAAAAGTAAACGAATTTCAAGATTTGAAATCCATTCAAATGGCATTTGTAGAAAACATATGCCTTAAGTGGCTTAAAAAAGGGAGAGATTACTAAAGAAAGCAGTAAAAGTGGAAATTGTTTTTGCAGACTTCTCAATTTACCAGCAAGATTCCAAACTTTTAATTTTTTCTAAATTCCTCATCAACAGTTCACATTGTGAACCTGTCCCTGGGAAAAGGGGGAAATCAAAAATCATACTGAAGCTCACCCAGTTTATTTCCTCCCATTTTCTCTGCTCTCTGGCAGGCTACCATCTCACGCTGTTAAAGTTTAGCATCCCTTCTATAAGTTTTTGTACAGTGCACACAGCAGTCTGTCTCAAAGACTGTTTATTCTAATGGAAAAAAAAGAAAAGGGTAAAAGTACATTCTTTGCAGTTTTCATCAGTGTCCAAACACTTCAGTCTACCTTTCCAGCCTGGCCATACCCCAGCTTCCTTTTTACTGGTACAGTTTCGCTGCATTGCCTCCTGCTTAGGCAAACTGGAGTCACCAGGTTCTGCAGCTGCAAAATAAAAGAATGGATCTGTTTGCACACACACTTCAAGATGCTATCATAGACTCAGTGATAATCTGCCGGGGCAGTGTTGGGATTAGCCATCAAAATCACCTGTCTATAGCAAAATAATTATGAAGCTCAGGGCAGCATGCTAACAATTAGCTTTGAAGACCAACCTGCTTTAAGTTATTGAAATGGTTCCCCACATTGAAGAATGAGAAAGACAGGTGCAGAGTAAAATTTACTATAAATCCATTTGAACCAACATTACATTTTATATAGGCCAAAATGTCTTCCAAATCTGTGCCTAAGAACCTCTAATACCTTTCTTGCTGGATCCAGACAGTTTTCCCAAGGGTATATTTGGCCAACAGCTCAGTCTGTCCCTTTGCCTGAGCTTCCATCTCTCTGAATAAAGGCAGAAAGTAACAACTCCTCTGCCTCTGAGGCTTGTTCCGTGGCACTTCACTCTCACAAAGAAGACTTCTGGGAAGAAAACACTATCCAAAAAGCTTCTCTGTAATGCAAAGCTTTAGGTCACCTGAACAGTTTTCAGGTGATTTAGAATACTATCCAAAAAAAAGGTGAGCCTAGGTACAGTTTCTAATTTGAGAGGTGAATGCATTGTACACTGCTGGTTCAGCACTCCTACATTGATAAATTTTCACCAGGAAAGGAGGTGGTGTTCTCCAATTAGTCAAATGAAAGAGGATTAATGACTACTTGAGAATCCTTATGTCCATTCTTTTTTTCTGCCTTGTTCTAATAGCACATTTCCTAAGCTTTACAGTGTCTAGCTAGAGTCCTTAGTTGTGTCCCAGTATCATAAATGCAAACTTCAAAATTTTTTGTTAAAAGTATACCAGCTCTTTTTTTGCAGTACCATTTCATTATTATTGTTAGCAAAGCCAAGAACACAAAGCATTAAAATTTTGTCTGTGTGCACATTGATTATAAAATGTAAGATGAAGTATCTTATCATTCAAATAAAGCTATAAAATCAATTATGTTTAATACTCTGCTTATAAAGAAAACATAAATTGAACAGAAAAAGATTGATTCACACAAAAATTTAAAAGCTGCATCTGTTTAACAGAAATGCTTTCCATTCAATACTTGTTAAAAATCAGTGGGAACTTCAGATACTCAGCCCATCTGAACCTCTGGCTCTGAGAACACTGAAAGGGGTTAGATTCATTATTTATTGTACTTTTATAGCACATGCTGTCATTTACAGGTATAAAAAAAATCTTACAGAATTATATTTGCTATATTCTTAAGTGCGTAGCAAGATTAGAGCACCTGCCCAATTCTTCTGTATTCCCCAAATTAATGAAGGAATAACTAATTTTTCAAGGGAAAATAAAAGCAAATTTATAAGTAAAAAAGGAGAGGCGAGTGAAAAGTCGGAAAGCACCTGGATTTCTGCTTTGTTAGATGTTTGCTGTGGAAACAATCTGTTCAATTTTAACGAGAGCTGACATCATCGAGAACATTCCCTGCCACCAATTCACAACTAGCTGTTCTTTGCTGATTTTTCTTTTTTTTAAACTACTGAGTTACAATTTTTATGCAGGTATTTTTTTAAGAAAAGAAAAGCTTCTAAGAAATTATAATGGAAGTAGAAAAATCCTCAAAATTAAAATACTGAGCAGCTGTAACTGGGTTATAGAGATACCCTATTATCTAGGCTGTTGTTTTTTTTTTGTTTTGTTTTGTTTTGGTTTTTTTCCTCTCCAATTTCTGAATGGTAAGTTTCAGTTCTGTTTAATGCCAGCCAAAAATCCAAGGTGGTATAAAACATTTAAAAAACATTACTTTTTAACAATGCCGAGAAACAGAAAGGTACCGTTTCAATAGCCATATGTCATAAAGACTATTTTTATTTAGGAAAACCTATTTTAATTTAAACATCATAAGCCCATGAGCTATAACAAACAATATTTTTTTACCATATGCTCTGAATTATTTCAAAGAAAACTGTTACTTCTCCTCCCCCCTCCTTTAGAAGTCTGAATATACATATGTGTTTATGCATGTGTGTCTGTTTACAGAGAAGGCAGGAAACCACTAAACTCCATTAGTTAACGTAATGGCAAAACACCAAAAAGGAGGTCTTCCCTTGGGGTTACTTTTTATCCCCTATCTTTCACTAGTCCATTTTCCATTTAATCCCCTTCTTGCAACAGTTCTGCACAGCAAACTGGTAGTGGTAACAGCCATCAACCCAGATGAAAGGAATTATAGCAACTTTCCACATCATCTGTTGTTTTACCTGAATTCATGCACTGTCTGGTTTGAAGGAAAGTTTCCTTTAACAAGTGCTAAAAAATGGAAATGTGTGGCTGTATTTGTGAGCACTTACCTGCTCGGTACTGGAAGGAGAATGACATACTCCCCCACTCTAAATCTTTGAGCAGCATCACTACGAATGAGTTTTGAAGACCAGCTTTTCTCCTGCATCTTTTTCAGTGCAGAACAGCAATGAAACAAATGTATATACGGGGGTCTGACAGGTCTTTAAAAATTTTTTTTTGATGTAATTATTTATTAAAGTCTATGAATAGCTATCAATAATTATTTTTAAAAAAATTCTTAGAGTTTAACTTTTTTAATGTAACATTCAGAAGTTTGGGGGCTCATTTAATAGTTTCTTCAGATGCTCATAACCATGACTATGCATATCTCCTACTTTACAAGACTTCGATGTTAAATTGCAGATGGCAAACATTGCTCACAATGGACTGTCCTGTGAGCTGCAAAGTATCACAGTGAAAGAAAAGGGATTTTTAAAAAAATAAGGCCTTTCCATAACTGCTAATCATAAAGCAAACATCATATGCTCACCTACGCTTTACTTGAAGCAAAGAGAAAGCCACCCTATGCTTAAGATGGAACTTCCTTATTTAAAGAGGCTTTACAAATAAATTAGCGTGGCTCTTGAAATAGTAGAAATCACATATGCAACTAAACTCACCACACAATTTAGAGAAGTCTGAGAGGAAACAGTCTAATTTACCTTAAAGTGAACTTGATGTTTAATAAACCAGTAACAATTATTTATCTGCGTTTTTATAGAGTTCTACTAAAAATCACATATATTTCTATGCTCAGAATTGGGTTATAGTCCAAATCAAAAATACTAACAAAGTTAACTCTTCTGTAAAACAAAACAAAACAAAACAAAAAAAACTCCACCCAAAAAACCACACAAACCAAAAAACCTCAAAAAACCACCACAACATAAACCAAAAAACAAAATCCCCAAGTTTTAGATTCCTAATTACCTTCGCTTCACAGCAGTACACTAAAGAAGATGCGAAACAAAGCAGAATTAATACGTAAGAACCTATTTGTCTGTCCTTAAAATTGTCTTTGACTCCCACTTAAAGTATGAAGCTTTTAGGAAGAAGAGTATTTAAAAACATGAAGTCCTCTTCACCCTTATCACCAACTCCACTGTGCCTTGGAACAGTTAATGAAATTCTGTTTTCTACAAAATTTAGATATCTACATGGCTCATCAGTGGCTCTTGGGAGCTAGAACTATGCACCTGCAGCACAAAGATCTCTGCTCCAGTACAGCTCCTAGTACAATTGTCCTGAGCAGGGGACAGCCCATGGTGTGCCACAGCACTGGAGGGCTCTATGGCCGTGGGACCAGAGGAATCCCAACTTCTCAGTAGAAGCCGAGTCTTGCAACCCTTCCCCAAACAGGAACTGTACTTGTCACAAGCGGACCACTACCTAAGCCACCATACTTGGCACAACTTGGTACAACTCTTGTCTGGTAAAAAAATTGTCACCTTCAAAGAAAGTTGTGAGGTTCACCAGGTCCTACATGAATTATTGTGAGCTGTTTATCTTCTTGTTACATACTGTCTTTTACTTACTAATTTATAAAATCCACTGTTCCCTTTAAAATATTCTGCACTTTATTTTCTGAAAACACATTGGTCCCTACATCTTTGTAGGTGCGGAACATGTGCAGATGCTTTTGCAGGATTTATATATACTATTTCTCTATGTAAAAAAATAAACACTGTTAGGATCACCTAGCTTGGGTTTTAACTCATGCCATCTAAATACGGCCACAGTCAGATTCAAACAGATGCTGTCCACAAAAGGTTCAATGTTGCTACCAGTGGTACTGATGGTTTCTACTGAAATATACATTTAGATCCATACCAATCAAAATAAGTAACACCAAGTCAAACCTTAACCACATCCCTAAGTAAAATGGACCAAACTGTAAAGCCTTCATCTTTGCTTAGCTCTTAGTGAACTTCTGATCAGGGACCATGTAGAGAATTCTAGAAGGACTGAAATCATTTTCTTTCTAAGATAAGTAGTAGCTCTTGTAACATTCTGCAAACACAATTGCAACGGCCCCAGGTTCTGCCCATAAAGGACCCAGACGTTAGCCTGTTCAGAGGGGTATCTGTTTTGGGGTAAATGGAAGCTCAAAGGTCAAATTTTTCTTCTCACTATTAGTTTCTGCCTCACATGAAAACATGAAGCATATTAGCAAGGATATCTTCCTAATCTCTGTCTCTGTTTCCAGTTCAGTACTGCTTACATGAAACTCTTCATCATTATTGTTAAACATAAACTAAACCTGCTCCTCTAAACCAGACATCTTTGAACTTCAGTCAGTTCCCCTGAAACAAATAAGCTGTTTTGAAAATTATTTCCAGGGCGCTGCCTGTTGCCATAGAGATGACATTAAGTGAAAAGGACAAAAAATATAGAGGGTGATAAACTGCATGGTTGGATGACACCCTTGACTTCCAAGTCTGTGTTCAAATGAGGCATACATGCCAAGATTTTTATGAAAGACGAAATTAAAACGTATCGCTATCAAGCTATAACTGACAAGGTATTGTGTGGTGGCTGTTAACGTAATGCTCCATATATTTATTGTTTGTCATTTTTCTGGCCCTGATAAAGGTCTTTTAGAGCTGTAAATCATACCATTAAATCTGCCACTAGAAATAGAGGCTGTTTGAAGAATGAAAACACAAAACTGAATCACTACTTACAGGGTTCTGCTTCATGACAGACATTAACTATCACATCAGAGATGACATTTATTCTTTGAATTTGGCACATTTTCAAAAGTCCGACTGTTGGCTTATGACCTAACTTGAGAAAAAATTCTCTTGAAGACGAGGCTGTTTACCACGGCAATGTATTGTACAGACACAATACACACGTAAGTACATGCGGCATAATGCAATATGAAGTTATTCACAGGTTTAAAAATATTGATCCACTCACACCAAACATTCCTATTTACAGAATTAGCCTTCTCTCCACACCTTGTTTATGAAGGGGCTAGCATATTATTGTGATCTTCATTGGTATTACTTGTAATAAAACGCAGTAAAGCATCTGCTTAGGTTCTTACACGAATACTTTGATCAACACCTTCCAAACACAGGCTTAGAGACACCCAAAGCTGACAACTGACAGGAATAATACAAAATGATACAAAACTTGATGGGGGGTCTGATGGGAAAAAAAAAAGGCACACAGAGGAAGGTATCTTCTTAATACAGTCAATATGGAAACTCTTTTACTAATCCAGATCACAACATGGATCACAATCTCTGTCACTGTCGTGGGTTAAGCAGAGCAGAGTTAATTTTTTTTTCCCTTTTCCCTTCTCTTCATAAATAGCTAGTAAAAAGCTATGTTTTGGATTCCTGCTCAGGAGAGAATTGATAAGAGAAGAACAGAGAAGAATGTTTATAGTTATTGCTAGGATGTTGCTATTTGTTCTCAAGGACGAGATACATTCAGCCTCTCTCCTCTCAATAGGCAGAGGGAGAGAGCCCGGCTTCTAGCTTGGGATTTGCTTTTAAGTCAAGATTGAGAAGCAGACTGACCAATTATTCCATCCCATGCACGTCATATCCAGTATTTAGAAGAGGACTCTTCGAGGAGAGCTGTCCTTTCACTTCCGGATTCATCTCGCTCTGGGGACCTGCGTTCGCTCTCCCAAGGCCTTTCCCCCCCCCCCCCCCCCCCGCCGCCCCTT
>WKFP01015337.1:3230699-3426068 GCA_011057875.1 Pterocles orientalis | reverse complement strand
TGACATTTGCTTTTCTCCAGTCCTCAGGCACCTCCCCTGTTTCCCACGACTTGCCAAAGATGATGGAGAGTGGTCTAGCAATGACTTCCGCCATCTCCCTCAGCACCCGCGGGTGCATCCCATCAGGACCCATAGATTTATGGGTGTCCAGATTACTTAATTGCTCCTTAACCCAGTCTTCATCTACCAGAGCAGACTCCTCCTTTGTTCTGACTTCCTCTGGGACTTCTCTCCCTCCTTTGGGGCCATTGGCTGGGAGTGGGCTAGGCCTTTGGTCATCAGGTGGGGAGGGGCAGTATCACTGTGTATCACATTGCATCTTTGTATATAGTATTATTTCTAATATTATTGTAGTTTAGTAATTAAATTGTCCTTATCTCAACCCACGAGTCCTCTTTGCCATTTACCTCTTTAATTCTTCCCCCTATCATTGGGTGGGGGCAGGGACTGTGTGAGCGGGTGTGTGTGGTTTGGCCCCCAGCCAGGGGCCAACCCGCCACAGTCACCCAGGCACAACATCCTCTCTCAGCACTGGCCATAACAAGTGATAGAAGTAAAGAAAATTACAACAAAACCCTGTATAAAATAATACAAGTGCAAAGTGATCTTTCAACTTCAAGAAATTAAACACTATAAAAACTCTTAGAGCCTGTCAGGGTAACTTTCTAAAGATGTGCTCTAGAATTTGTGACTAAGAAAAGACTATCTACAGCATCAGCCCATTAAATGGCAATTTTGTCTGCACAGGTCTTCAGTTAATTTAAGAACTGAAATATTACGGAACTTCACAAAACTGTATTTGATAGAAGATATATCTGCAGAAAGACAGACCCGGAGAATAGCCAGAGACCATTCAAGTCCCTGGCATTGAGATGATGGTTATGTTTAATGGCATTGAAAAGATGGTTATGTTTAGAACCAGCTAAACCGGAGGAGACAATTTTGCAGACAGAAGACAGTTAACAGTCCTCCTACACATTAGCAAGATGTTGCAGATGTTGTACCCACCCAAAACCACACCTTTTAAAAACACAGACCTTTTTAAAATTCTTGCTAAGACGGCTCTTGTTTTCACTCTATCCCATTAAAATTTCAATACCCATTTAAAGCAATTTGAGAGAAAAGTACATGACATAAATGCAACACACAGAGCAGGACAGCAGAGAAGCACAAGTCAAAGGTGAAGCATACTGTCTGGGTATAATACACACTTCATATTAACTAGAAACAAAATACAGAATCAATTAATGTAATTCTGCCTATAGCTCATCATAGAATCATAGAATCATAGAATGATTAGGGTTGGAAGGGACCTTAAAGATCATCAAGTTCCTCCACAGAAAGTTACTGCTAAAATCTCAGTTTTGCTGAAGACAAAATTGGTAATTAACACAATGTAACTTACACATAATTTAATGAAGATGATGCCTTTGATGTTGTACATACTGCCAAAATGCTGCATGGGCGATAACAAGAACCGCTCTGGGCACAGTAGGATAGACAGCTGTGTGCTTAGTAATCAAACGTTTTGAACATCTGACTATAACTAGGTACCCTTTGTGGCCTACTTTTATTAATGAAATTTTATAACTAATTTATTGGATTTGTCAGTTAAAATCAAACAAATAAACAGCCCATTATGGCATGAAACTGGATTTTATCCTCCTTGTGAATCAGTGACCTTCAATGAATAAGTAGAAAAGTAAAAAGGTGTAGATTACATAATTTAGAATATCTCAGGTGCATTTGTTTGCACCCAAAATTGAATGTTCATATTTCATCCAAAATTCTCTTTAGAGAAAACAATTTTCTTCATAGTTTTCAATGAATTGGTGAAATATGATCACTCAATCACCTGCATTTCCTTTACTTTCCCAGGCTATTAGAAAGGATCTTTTTTTCTGTTAGTCCTTAAAATTCTTTTGGAATATAATCCGAGGGTCAGCTTAAGTGTAATTAACACTAAATTTTTATTTTAAACACAACAAGGGAAAAGCACAGGTATTAAACCATTTCTCCCGGTGTTTGTATGTATCAGTTATTTTTCCCAGAATTATTTTCATGTTTTAGTGAAGAGTTAGTTTATCACAAGATTAAGATACACGTGAGAACTGGGCACAGGAAAATGTGGAGGGAAATGTATTACTAAAAAATACCTCAAATCTCTGAGGAAATTTAATTTATATGGAAGATTATACAATTTAATGATAAATGTACCTAAAGAAAGGTACATCGCAGTAACTGTATCTCAGCAACGACACATAAGCACCATGAAAATTCTGCTATGTCACTTATCTAGCCATTTATTCCAAACAGTATTATAATGTTTATTCTGTAAACCAGCAGGTACTTCACAGTACTGTATTACTAAAATTGAAGAAAAGGACTGAACTAGTCAAAGGCAAAATATCTTACAAATACAAGGCCCAGAGAGAAGAAACTCTCACTTGTAGGAAAGAGTTTCCTTCCCTCACTTGTTAAGGGTGACAGTGACGCTACATTCTGTTATCTTTAAAATGGGATATAGCTGAAAGATACAGTGGAGGATTTTAACGTAAGTGATGTGCACATTTACTTTAAGAAGCTGATAATCAGTCATCAATGATATAAGGGAAAAAAACAAAATAATCACTGGAACGAAATAATCCTGACACAGATGTGTCATTCAACTGACTATTTCATCAACAAAATCTCTTCCTACCACATAGCTATAGAGAGAAGCTACATATTTATTGACCGTTTTAAGACAAATGCTAGCTTGAGTGAAATTCAGTTTTCAGAAAGTCTAGCTAAAACATCTGTGTACATCCCAAGCTCCACTTAAACTCTCATCTTTAAATAAATTACTGCAAATGAAGTTAATTTCAACCAAACTTTTAAACAAAATATAAAAGTACTAATAATTACAATGGTAACTAAGTTTCCTTTGCTGTAGATCTGAAAGGGGCCAGTAATTCTCAAATAGCTTCTGAAATCTCACCTCTTTTGTAGTCTAATTGGTTACATCAGTAAGTTGCTGGGTGAGTGCTTCAAAAGGACGCAGAACAGGAACAGAAATACAGCTTTATGGGAAGTGAGGTGTGAGGCCACTAAATGCATTCACTACATCAGAATGTTTTTAATCCTACCGACCAATTAAGTAAAAGGCATCTTGGAGCAAGTAAATATAACAGTCCTGTTGCTGACTGTAACAACAAATATGGCCAATGCGATAAAATGTGAATGTTAATTGTTAATTAACTTGATGAAAATATTTCTTGAGTGACAAATTCTTGAATGTTTCTTCAAATCACATTAAAGAAGAATGAGCAAACCAGTCCAAACCAGAGCAATCTGAATATTAAGTTTTAAAATCCAATCCAAATTAGTAGATTTATTTAAAGAAAAACTACATTGTTGAGTTTACCACCAATTTCTCAACAGAAGGACTCTCTACTTTGGATAACCTTATTTCCTACCAAAATATAAATTACACTAACTTAGACTCTTCAAATCTTAGAAATCCCAGATCTTGCCTACAATTGATGCCATGTACTGGGTCCATCAAAATCATTGTAAACATGTTTAACTTGGTTGAAATAGCTACCTTGTTTATGCCCACTTTAAAGAGCATTTCTTAACACTAATTAAAACTTCCTACAGTATTTCTAAGTTCCTAATTTAACTGTGCGGATTAATTAGATCTCAGCTCTACTCCCAAATTCCTTTAATACCACTTCCTCTCCCTTCAGTTGCTCCACATGGAAGAAGAAAGAATATGTGCTTTCCTTTATAGAGCAATCTGAGCTCTATTAAAAGAAAACACTATATAAGAGCTCTTTATATTCAGAAATAAAAATCAGCTTTAGTGATTAAATAAAATGTTTGGTAAGTAAGGTCGAGACATTTGTAGTAGTTTTAAAAAGCAGAAACAGCAAAGCAGCACATTTGGGATATGTAAACATCAAATTCAGAGTATAAATGAAGCATAACAAGCTTCTAAAGATGCTTATGGAATAGAGACTAGGCCTAGTTTACATAATATCAACTGCCTAGCTAGTTTGTTTTAAAGATGAGAATTAACTCAGGAATTTGACTAAACAAACAGCAAGGAATCCCCTTCAGAGATGAACTATGAAACAATTCAGTTTCCATTGTTCAATAATCTAAAACTGGTTACTGTGTTACTGATCAGCATGAGACACGTTTGGATAAACCCAAGATGGATCAATGTCAAACACCACGTCTGACAACTCCAAACTTTGTGATACTAGTCTGGTATGTTCAAAAAATTTAACTTTAAACTTTTAACCTCACCACACCAGTAGTCATAGGGCTCTGGATCTGCTATTTAATAGCTATTTGTAAAAGCGAATAAATATTTATTGTTCTGTGTATATGTGGAACACATACTGGTGACTTAAAGCCTTAAGTGAGAAATTGATCACATATGCTCTTAACCGAGTTTGTAGTTATTATTGATGTAGGTCATCTTAATAATGAAAAACGTTAATTAGAAGTTACACAAGAACAGTAACCACATTGCTTTTAGATTTTGGACATTTAAACAAAACATTTCTCCCAAACTGATTGAATTATTAACTCACGTTAAACTATCATTAGTGCTGTCTAGACACAAGGAACATCTTAAACTCTTTATCTAAAGGACATGAAGTAATAGATATAGAAAAACATGAGAGAAAATTAAAAAAAAGGAAAGTTAATTCATTGTTTTCTGTAGTCGGTTGTTTGTGCTTTCTCTACTGACATTGTAGTTTATTAAAGGTTTACTACTTCTTGAGTTACTCCATAACAAAGATTCTTTTTTTTTCCACCCCATTCTTTATAGAAGACTACCAGAACTACTAGGTTATAGCTTGAGGAACAATATAACAATTAGTCCAAAGTAGCCCAACATAATAGCCCAAAGTAGCAGAAAAGCAGACTGCTTAGAGCAGCCTTCCTCTTTTTAATATTTTAAGCAATGACGAGTGTAGAATATTGAGCAGACAGATACCACCTCAATTCTTATTCACTATAAATGCACACAGCTGTCCTAATTCTCATAAGTTAGTTTTAACAAAATCATCATTTGCCCTCATGACCAGGTGTGACACAAGTATAATGAAGTATAACATCTTCACTTTATACAGTATTTCATGCAAGATCTGGTAAACATTTATAAATATGAAAAATTTTAACTTGTGAAAAGTTTCCCATGAAAGTTTCGTAGACCTATTTACATTGTAAAAACCTTTCAGAATTTGTAATATAGGTAGAACTGCAGACAAGGTACCTAAGAAAACTAATTTTTACACTTGCAAAAAAACAGATTAATGCTAATTTCAAAATGGTAATGATGAAATAGGTGGTTATTCATTTCCTGGTCAGTTCCTTTAACTATCACATTTTGTAAAAACTATCAGTTTTGTCTGAAAATTATAAAGTATCTTTAGTACAGAAAATTACATTCTGGCAGATCCTTAGAAAGGGTCCTGAAGGTGGTCCACACTAATTTCCCAAATAACACTCAGGAATCTGAATTTGAGAGCAAGGGAATAAGTACACTTCTCAATTTTATCAAAATTTGAAAATTTTAGGATACCTTGAAAAGTAAGTCAATATATCTGTAGCCAAATGGTATGCAAACCACCATAAACTTGTAATTCAAGAGGCAGATAATACAAAAGAAAAGTATGGTTACAGAAATGAAAAAATCAGGGCTGTCTGGTGAATATTTTCTGTTTGCACCACAGTATTACATCAACTCTCACAGAGATACATAACACCATGTATCATAAACATATATCATAAAAATCAAACACATATTAGTCTAAGTAGTCTAGGTATTTAAAATAATACACTCATTCACAAACTATGTGTCTTGAGGAACACATAAAGAAAACAAGGAGGATGCTTAGATGCCAAAGCTGAAAATATTTTGTGTATGGGAGCTTTGAAAGTAACATCCTCTTGGTTTATGATACCTTTGACTCCTTAAAATTAGCAGAATGGAAACAGTTTGACGTGACTTACAGAGTTGTAGGCAGAAACCTACATGTATTACTCATCCCTAAAAACTTTGCTATTGCTATTACATATATAAATACAAAAAGAACACATGTATATACCCATGTACATATATCTGAAGATGGATGTATTCTCTTGAATTACAAAAGAAGAATAGGTTTTATATATATATATGTATATATATACGCACTAATTTGTCTTAGTTCACATTGATTGGAAGTTGTCAAATGTTATGGTCAGAATATTTTGTTTGTTTATATATTATTTGGATAGATTTCACTGTACTTCAGTCCTACAAGATAAAGTATTGTGGAACGTATCTAGGAACCTCTAAAGCTAATGAAAGAGCAAACCTATGTTTTAGAACAAGTTATAATACTCAGCAATGTTTTGTGAGACTAAATAACAAAACATGTAATAAATATTCCAGAAATGTTTCTAAACTGAAATTACAAACGGTACTCACTGCCTTCTTAGTTACACTTAGATTCAGCTACACGTCTCTTACCATCCGTAGGATCAATGCACATTTAGTTTCCTGCAGAAGGGAGAAAAAATTATACATTTGAAGGAAATTTACTGGACCACCACTAACTTTTGAATTGGAGAGGCCTTTGGCCATCAAAACCATTAAAGTGTAATGTTAAAGCCTGCTGGAGACTGGAACTTTCAGGTCTATGTTCTGTCTCATATCAAACACAGATAAGTGGTCCCCTGTAATTTTTATGACTACGGTGTCAAAAGTCTTCCATCCAAATCGCAATAAATATTGTAATGAAGTCTGGAAGCAAGGCCATTTGTACTTGCTCGGGGCTGAGAATTAAGATAGCCTGTTTCTAGTTAGACAGTCATTAGAAAGATCTAACATTCACGGTAAATGGTTTCCTGTTCTGACTACTTAAAACTAGTTTTAGTAAAATTGACTTCCTGAACATTTTCTTATATTTTCTCTGATATAAAAATTTGAAATTTACACTTGTTTTTAATGGTGAGTTCTTCACAGACTGTCCCCTAAGCAAGTATGTTTACTTCAGGTGAGTTAAAAGACCTTAAATATTCCTTGAATTATGCTAGTCTCTTTTTCCCCCCTCTATATATCTTTAAAACAAGAGGTGTCTATCATCCAGTACATTACTACAGAAGTTTCTTCTTCAGAACCTTCTGAAAAAGCAGTTTTATCTTAACTTGAGGTATCGATATACAAAGTGGAAAAATACATCAATTGTGTATCAGTGCTCTTCCCTTCTGTAATTTTATACGTGCACAACATAGTTTTAAAAAGTAATAGCTATGAATGTGTACAGGATCAATGCTAAATCCTTCAGAGTTGTGGGTATTAAAATACCATGTTATACCTAGTTATTTTGAGAAATACCTATATCTTATATGGATATATCTATCTATATTGCAATGGACATATTTGTATACTTGCATATTAACAAAACCCAAGAAATTACTAATGGTGACAGCAAGGATCTTGAATATTATTCGGCTTGAAAGTACACAAATTGCTCAGGCAATCGTCTGCTTCTAGAACTATGAAAAACAGAACACACACACACAGACCCCAAATTATTTGAAGTTATGCAGCTAAAAAGATAGGGGTTTAATCTGAATAAAGGTAACATACGCCTTTATTTGTCAGAGAGGGAATTCATATGGACTTTTTGTGCTCTTATTTCAGAGGAATACACCTGCTGTGGAATACTTCCAGTTATGTTAGTCATCTGTGACAAGGATTAGACACAATTATGTTGATAGGACATGCTGTAAGTGACAATCAATGAGTGTGCCAGTTTTCTTCTAGATGACTATTAGAGATGAAGACAGCCACAGAACTGTAAGCAGTGCCCTCATTTTAATTTTAGTTCTGTGGTTTGTATTTTAGGATCTTTTCAATTTTTTCCCTCATGTAATCACATCAACTCCCATTACCAAATAGGGAGATGCATTGACAAACTTGCAATGAACTCTCTCCTGCTTTCATAGTTGTTTCAGGATAAATACTTTACAAAATATTATTAAATTGCCTCAGGAAATGTGTGTTGTAAAAGAATAAGTAAATAGGCCACTTTCCTAAAAGTCCTGTATCTAAACCAAGTTTATACCATCCCTGACATATGAAGCAGCTTTATTCAAGAAAACGTAGCTACTACTCTCAAAGTTATCATAAATCCTTCTAAAATACATGTCAACCATTTGTTGGTAGTTGAATCACGGGGAAGACATCACACATTACTACCAATAAAAATTATGCTTTTTGCTAAGTGCTTAATAAAAAAACCCCACAAATTTCCACTCTTTTCCGGACTATGATTTTACTTTAGCACACTCTAATTTAAGTAAGGAATATATAATACAACTTCTGTGTTAGTAAGAAGAAATGTATAGTTTCTCACATTAACACAGTTGCATAGATCTTCCCCCGTCTGTAGATCTGAATTCCCATTTTAGAAATGAAAATGTTCTCTGTGGTTTTGTTTCCAAATCAAAATCAATTTTTGTTCTGGTTTGTGCAGAAGACTGGTGATTCTAGCAAACGCTGGTTTAAAGCCAGGAGTCTCATTCCAGACCCTTTCCCAGAGAAGCAGAGCATGAAGGCTAGATGTTGTAGGCCAGCAAAAAAGAGACACAAATTGTTCCATGGGAAGGAAAGCATTTCTATACTTCTTCAATGCACATCATTTTATTCTCAGTTGTGGAAAGGATGCTTTCTGGCTCTTGCATAGCTAGGATGTTGACAGTACACACAGAATTCCACCTAAGCAGAGATGAAAGACTGCAGCAGAATTGTACATGCAGAAAGCAATGTTACACAGTAGAGGTAATCGGTATCACTGTTTTCCTACATGCCTGTCTCTTTCTGAGAGGACAAAGACCATTTTTCAAAAAGAGCTATTAGGGCAACAAGGTCTGTCATCAGATGTTACACTTACTATTAGCCCTTGACAGAGGCAGAAACTGTACAACGTTTAACAACACTGACAGAAGTGACATTTCCCCCTCAACCTTGATTTCCACATCTCTAAGAGTCTGAAGACACTTCAGAAAGAAAGCACTTCAGATATTTTAGTTAAAAGTCAGATTGAGCACGTTTCTCTTTCAGCTTCCCATTTACCTGATCATGGGGTTTACATCTGACTATTGATAACTGTAACCATGCCAACTGTCTTAATGTATCCTTAATTTACCCTTAGATACAGCAATTGCTCATCGAGAGGGAGAGCCCCTAACAAATATTAACAAAAACTACTTACTGTCCCTGTCCCCTCACTCCTGTCTGTCTTACCGGTTTAGATAGAAAGACTGAACAATTTATTAGTGTTTCTCTGACATCAAAATTTATAAGGAACGAACATAGAACAATGGTAGAAAACAAGGACCAGTTCTTCAGGATTCCAGTGAAGCACTTAGCCAGGAAAAATTGACACCCGTAAGACAAAAAGTTGTAAAAAGTCATCTTAGAGGTGAACCCATTCTGTGGCTGCAATTCATAGGGTCTAAGGATGACTAAGATTTAAACTACCAAGGACTCCATTGGATACGAGAACACTTCTTTCATATTATATAGTGTTTGAAGCTTTTTAGGATTCCACTGTATGTTTTCACACCTGACTGCAGCAAGCTAAATTACAGGTATTTCCATGAGGATACTTGCTCTGAGTCAGATCAGACATCTGTCACTTGATCTGCTGTCTTCATCTAAGAGTAGCTTCCAGCTAAAGCAAATATCCACTTAAAAACTTCAACAGCTTTTATAATACTGTTTGCATGAATACAAATTCTTAAACAAAAAAAACCCTAATCAAGTAGAACATTTATGTTGTATTTACACGTCATCAGCAGGCATCACTGCTTGCTATTATAATTCAAGGACAATCAATGCTATACTATTGTCATTAATAAAAAATGAGTCAATAGGCACAAACTTTTAATATAAGCCTAATTATGAGTGTCTCTTTGCATGAAACTAAAGATATTGAAAATGTTGACATTGGAGATGTGCCCTTGAATGAAAAGCCAAGTATAAGTCAATAATCTATTATGATTTTCATTTTGCAGAAGTAGTGCCATTATTTCAAAAGGTCTCAAAAATCAATTTAGCATTTTGTATATCTGTGTAATAATGACATCCTAATTAAAAATCCCAATCTGAATAGCACAAAGGATAATGTTTAATCTCTAATCAATGAGCACTGAGAGAAGTTGTTATAGGTGCAATAACCTTTCTTAATGAGGTTTACTGTTTTTTTTCGTAGATTACATATTCCTTCATATTTCTGATAGCCACTCTTACACTCTGAAAAGACACACATGCAGACATTCTCATTCAGATTACAAGTTATTTAGAGAAAAATAATGAAGAAGCAAAAGATATTTTTGGCTTTTTACGGATTAAGCTGCTATTAGTACACAACTGGTAATTTTTTAACACGTAAGGTCTGCAAATTGACAAGCCACCTCAAAGTTAATATGATTGCTTATACATCCCTACATCCCTGTAAAGCTATTTATAGGACGAAATATATATGAGATTCTTTCCATTTATCAGTAAGGGTTGCATTATATTTGAGGATTATTTATCAATTTTTGAAAAATAAACCTTTAATTTCCCAATTACTCTTGTTAATTTGAGATGGCAGATTCTGAACAGCTACCAAAAAATAAAATCTGCATAAAATATCTCACATGGCAATGAATATATTTCCTTACAGGTGTTCATCAGTGCACTGGACAGCTGCCCAATTACCTGTGTGTCAAATGATTATCCGAGAGCTCAATTTCATCTGCATTACCCTTCCCCCTCCTCATTTTTCAGTTATATATGCTACTGAAGTGTTAACACATCTTTCTTTGAACCTGCTATTTTATTCAGTGAATTCCCACTAAGAGGTGCTGGAGTAACAGATGTCATTATTATGCTTGTTTTCAATTCAATCTTTCAAGGCTTTGTATAAGATGGGCCCACTGAACATTAACTAGTTATACCATTACATCCTGCTGTAGTCCTCCTCAAGTATGAGTAAATAAAGTCTAATATATGAGACTATTACAAAGGTCTGTCAACTTTTTGTGTTGAAAATGCACAGATTGGTTCAAACACAGGAAATTTAAGTATACTGCCACATTTCCTGTTCTGTGTTTCTGTTACTTTGTTGAATTATGCTGATCAATGTATCAATAATTGTAATTTTTTAATAATAAAAAATCCCAACAAATCCTAGGAGTTTCCATATAGTTTGTCTTGAATGTTATTAACAGATTTGATTAGTGGGTTGCTTAGGGGCTGGTAGTACTGTCCATACAAGATGAAAGACCATCCACAAAAACCTCCCCATGCAACTGAAATGGCAAGAAACTGTTCCTACAAGTCTAAAACTACTTTAAACCAGATCTGTGCTACTGAAGACACCAGTAAGATAGTAACACAGTTATCGAGGGCTCACAGGACCCTACAATTGAGAATAAAGACTTTTATGTTGTATCCCCAATAGTACTACAGCACAACCTTTCACTGGGATTGCATGGAGATACATATAGAGATACAAGAAGGAAAAAAAAAAAGGTAACCAGTTTTCTGTATCAAACACTAAGATGTAATAACATTTATAGACCTCCGAGAGCTTTAGAAGAAAAATAAAAACATGCTTAATACAACATGCAAAATATATCTATATAGTAATCTTTTCAGTCAAAACAAACAAACAAAAAACTCACCTCGTAACAATGCATGTTTTAAATGCAATGTAGCACTTCTCTGCATATTTAATGTTCTGCTTTAAATGTATACCACATCCCTGACCCTATCCTCAAGGTCACTGAAAATCTTAGACATTTTAGGATTTTCATTTATATTTTAAAACATGGGAAGTCATCTATAATAAAGAACAGGAATCTGTTATAGAAAAGGAAAGCAACATTAGTCCCCAGACCGCAGATGCAAAAGGATGCCACACAGACCAAAAGCTACCAGTTCAGGTTTGGAACAGATCTTCTCTGTCCTTCCTTCCCCTCTGCCATTCTCAATACGTGCATACATATGAGTTGCGTCTTGTTCTCATTTTCTAAAACACTGATTAACGTCTACATGCAAGAAGCTTTTATGCATCAGAAATTACTATTTTTATATGCTACACCCTCAGGGTGTAGTACAGTGTAATCTATACTTATGTGCTTTTTCACGTAATGTGCTTGTAGCAAAAAACGTGAGAGCAGCTATGAGCAAATTAAACAGAACAAGAGCTGCCATGTGCTCCACCATTAAAGGAAACACTAAGTAGCAGCAATGGGAATTAAACAGGACACTGTGTTATGCCAAAGACCAAATGTGAAACCAAAATATCTGCCAAGCCTCCCCTGTTTGTTATAATTTTTCCATATTTAGGTAAATTCATGTAATTATGTACCCTGCAGTGGTAATGGGACTGTGCTTTAGTCCTTTTGCAGCATATGCTGTTGGCACAAATATCCTCTTTGAGGGGAAAAAACCCAACTTGGCCAAAATTACATATGTTGATTTTATATTGGCATTCTGACTGTGCCTAACAGCTGGTCCTAAATGTAATGAAACTGTGTTGGATTTATTCAGTTAAACAACTTAGCAGACTCTTTAAGCATATGTATTTCTTATAGCTCCCTATGTTTTCAAATCTGCTTTGATCAGAGCACCAACAGTTGTGCTATTTTTTTAACACTTAAAATGGATACGTGAGACAAATGACAAGTGTATTTAAGATTTATTTTCCTCTTATACTCTATGACCCCGGTTTTAAGCAACAGTGAACACACCCACAAATCCCTCATGACTTTTTCATGTATGTGCTTAACAGAAGGTGTGAAATGGCTATGTTCCTGCCTGGTGTATTTTCCACAATCAGTAACGTGTTCCACAGCTTTGCAATCACTGAGATGTTCCTTTTTGTGTGTGTGTGTGAAAGACACTGTGGAAAAGGGACCACTTGTTTTTTTTTTTGTAGCTGCCCACTGGGAGATTTTGTTGGAAGTGCTGCAACATGTATGTAAAATATTTTCCACGACAGAGGGAATACAGATGCAATACACCAGCTGTATTCCAAAGATCATTCAGGCCACCTTCAGCCAGGGAAACCTACCATTACAGTGTGTCTCCTAATCCAAAGCAATTGTTGATATGCACAAGTGCTGATATAAGCTCAACATTTCTGAGCATTTCTAGAAGTCCCTAGAAGGCAGTAGCAGCTATTGAAAGCAAAGACAGATGCCAAACTGCTGTCTCAGTCATAAGGAACTACATCCTGCAAACACATCAACTTATCTAGAAAGCAGTCATGAGGTAGAGTTTAAACACACTGAACTGTAGCAGCATCATTGTGAATAACTTGTAAAATAAGAATTTATTCAAAAAATGTTAATATGCATTTTGTCAACTATAACCAAAAAGTTCAAATGACAAAAATGTTATTCAAGAACGCAGAAATATCTGTGTCTCAATCTAAAATACGAGTTATTGAAACACCAACATGAGGTAAGTACTAGATTCCCTTTTAAGGATGGAAGTTTCACTTTTTAGAAGGTTCTAATGCTGCAGTTATCTAACAACACTTATTTGTACACTCAACATAACTCAGTACAGACTGAGAAGTTTGCTAATGTTTCTCAAGGAAATTGCCGTTGTCTGTACAGAGTGCCTCCACTATATCTACAGGAAAGTTTCACATTTCTAAGAAAGAAAACCTCTTGAGGCACAAGTTTTGAAAGATTACTCAGAAGTAACTACAGGAGGTCTTTAACTCTTGCATTAGTAAATGACACTCTAAGACAACATTTATTTTATGAGAAATATGAAACAGGGTGTATGTTCAGAAGATTTTTATATATATTTATATATTTTTGATGTGTGTCTGTGCATATATATATGTATGCAGACTATACTGTAAATGAGAAGTCTGTACCTTCCTGACCAGAAATGCTCACACTCAATCTTTATGACTGCAGTGAAAATACTATCATTCCTTAAATAACTACTGTATTATAGCTGTGTCTTATCGTACAGTACAAAACTAGTTTTTGGGGGTGGGGGCATGGTGAAGGAAGCAGGTGAGACAATTTTCACAGAACATTTTAGCAAAACTATGAATCATTTAGGGAAAAGGAATGACTTTGGGAATTGTAGCATAATCGTACAGTACTTGAGCGTGCCAAGGTACTAATCTTTATTTTGTATAAGAAAGTAAAATCAGGACTACTTCAACGTTACTTTATCTTTTCATCATAAACATAAATATTGGATTCTTGTTCTTAATTTAGTCCAAGTCTTCTATGCATAGAAAAAAAAATCCAGATTATTACCACTGGCCTTAATATTTGATACAACATTTTAGTAGCAATTACTATTCCCACGACACCTAACCAATTTTAACAATTCACAGTAGCAAGCAAGCTGCAGATGCTTCTTGTCATGAGAATATTAAAAACAGGAGAAAAGGTCAATGAAGTTATTCCTTCTTTTAAGAAAATAGGCTGGCAGTGAATTGGAGTGATTCAGAACTGGTTTTGGAGTTTTGGTTTAAACATGAAGAGCACATGGCAATGACACACCTATTTGAATAACCTGCTCTTCCATACCCATTCAGAATGCCAGTGCTGGAGACAGAGAACTTCTCAAACACTTAACTTGTGTCCTTAACCCAAGTAACAAAATCACCATATATTTTCACAGTTGAACAGTCAGCTGTCTCAAAAAGGACTACTTAAGGTGAAAGGTAACAGGTTATCATAACCTAGTCATATCTAGTGTACTGGATTATCTATAATCAGATTTAGATGATTTTTTTAAAGCTATAAAAATACTTCCCCTGATACACACACCCCCTCATGTTTTGTAGAACACTTTGAAAATAACCCAGGAAAAATGAGATTTTGAGAGACTGTGTGGTTTAAACAGTCAGTACAATTTCTTCTTCTGTTCCCAATTCATTAAAAAGTTTGAAAATTAGAAGTAGCTTAAATTAATCATGTAGCTTTCCTCCATTCTTTTGATTCAGAAATTCTGAGTTACAAGTATTGTAGAATTTCTGTTAATCAGTATAATCCGAAGGTTTCACTTTTCCCAGTCAATAGTTCTGTAAACATGAAGACACCCTAATTTTTTCACATTACAAGGGAAAAGCATCAGTCCTGATCAGTAGCCAAATTTCATACATTAAAAAATAAAATAAAAAAAAAAAAATTAATCAGACATCAGTCTTCAGTTAAGTCCCTTAATTTAGTAAACCCCCTTACTGACATTTTTAGCAAAGTGCATTCTGACCATTCTTCCAAAACGTAGGTTAATATAACTCCATTTGCAAATACAAACAAAACCAAAGTGACTGGTAAGTTTTGAAAATCTTAGCCAACTGTGTCATTTCAGCAAGCTTACAATTCTTTTTTCAGTTTTCAACTGCATCTATATTTTAATCCACTTTACTCTCCTGGCAGATTGTCTTAGTACATTCTTACTAACATTCACAAAACTTACACAAGAACATTCAAAGCAACACATAGGTCTGCGTAAAGAATTTTGTAGGAAACAAAAAACATAGAGGTACATTTTTAAATGACCATAATATCCTTAACATAATGTTTTCCTCCTTTATTGCAAACAGTGACAGAACAGCTTAATGTAGTCCTGCCATATATTCTAGTGATGCTCAGAGCAACTGCCCCAGAAGCACATCACAGTTCAGTCTTGTGGGTCTGTTAAATACCCAAGCTTGAATAACAAGTTAGCGCCCTCTTACTAATGAGGAAAATTCTTTTGTGTATTGGTTTTAATTAGTACATTTGTGGAAAAAACCTCCTACATAGCATGATTAAGGGCAACAATATAGCCCTGGGTAAGGCCCAGACTTACTTTAAAGTCTGACATAATACACAAATTGTCAGGATCATAAAATCTAATTTTACATACATGTATGAATGCATGTTTTAGTAGGGGATTTTTTTATTATCTTAATTTCAGTGGTCTGCTTGAAAGTTTAAATGACTACACTGAAGGTATTATACTGAATCCTAGTGCAAAAAAACAATGTTAAATATTAACATAAGACAGACCACTGAAATACTAATTGGAGACTGGAATACAGTGACAAAGAAATTCATAAAAGTATTTACAACTCAGAAGATTGCCTGTAGCTGGGAGGAATTCAGTGATCCATACAACAGGAGTTATCTGCACTGAATATAAAATTAGACTTTTATTTCACTGACACATTTAGATGAACACCCAATACTGTGATTCTTCTGATTGTGTAGTTGTACATATATTGTTCTAAACTGCATTTATTAGGGTATGATAATCATATCCATGTAAATTATTGAAATGACATATCACCAGAGATTAATTCTGTACATTAATGACTAAGCATTCTAGAGTACATATCACCTAAAGTAGATTTACACTTATGCAGTAACGGTTATTTCGATAAATAACAAGTACTTTGAAGTAATTTTGACATTTTCGTTTTCAAATGAATTATTTCTTCATTCTGCTCTACAATGCTCTAATCATTCAACCTTGTAGGTGCACTTCAAAAGCTTTAAGAATCTTACATTTGATTTCTGGGAAGTATTTTCTCGTTAACGTCTAACATATGTACCCTGTAGGCATGATTCACACAAGTCTCTGGAATTCTAAGGAAATGATGATCAGTCACGGAAATGTGTAAAGATTCAAGAACTCTGGCAATTTTCACTTCAAATGTTGTCAACGAATTACTATTATAAAAGTATTTTTCTCACCATATCACTGAAAAACTGCTGTGTATTGTGAACTATAAGAAAAGTTACACATTTGATAAACTCTACCACTGGAAGGTGTATTTCTTCAAAGTTGATGACTGAATCTGTTACATTCAGAGAAACGCTAACTATAGAGATGCTAAGAGATGCTCAGTATGTCCTGAATAAAGTTTATACCTTGACGGAGGAAGCAGTGTGGAGAAGGGAGCAGCTAGCCAATCAGCAGACAGAACATGTGCCTAAAGGTTTCTTGGTCCTAATTAATCACTGAAACTGTGCTCCAATAGTCTAAATGTTAGCAATATATTTTTGTTTAATATCATGCTTGGAAAAGCCAACTCACACATCTAATCATAATGCATACATTTAAGTAATTGGTTGTTTTTAAAAAATTGAAAACTAGTCCTTGAATTGCTAAAGAGCTGGTAAAAATTAAGAGTAATGAGCTCATTTCAATAAAAATTTATGAGACCGGTTTCATGCTGACAAAGTGGGTCCTGCAGGCAGCACCCCTCCACCTGCCTGCCAGAAAAAGAAAAAAAAATAAATCTCTATTTCAAAATATTTTAAAATCTTTTAATGAGGTGTTAAAATACAGCTACAACTCTATAGGTAAAGTGAAAGGATTCTGTGCATCTCCGAGATCACCATGAGTCTTATAGAGTACAAAAGAATTTTCTAAAGAAACCAAAAATAATATTTGTCAGCAGTAATTACTAGAAATAAAAAATTCTATTCAGGATGTATTAGTGATATGCATAATGAGTGATGCCACAATATCAACTAAATCCTCCCAAATAATTTCTTACACTATCGCGAAAGTGCATTATAAGATGCAAAAATAAAGCATAACGAAACTAAGACAAAGAATCCAACTCACGTGGACCAAAGTAAGAATACTTGCTCATTTTCCTCATGATTGGAGAAAGGCAATCTTAAAATGAAGAACTGCAGCAGCCTAAGCTCTGATAAAGGACTATCATATTCACAAACATTAGGCACTCTTACATACAAAATATTTGATTCACACATAGAGAATGATCCAAGAATATAAGAGACAAAATAAAGCGATAAACCAGGTAAAAATAAGGAGTCACTTTAAATCTGTGCTCCTGGAAGTAACCACCAGTGCAAAACCAATTATTAATTTTAACTGTTTCCCAAATAGTACAAAATGGCTGTTTATATATTGTAACGGTGTGCATTGCACATAAAAACCAAACAGTAGCATTCTTAATTGGAGGTTTGTAACAGAATTTCATTAGCTTGAAATTGTCAATATGAGACACTATAAATGTAAAAAATAAAATACGTGGACTCATTTTTAGGTTTAGCCATCATTTAAAATATGACACATTGTGCAAATTATTGTACAAAAAGTGACCTGAATTCAGCAAACCTAATTTCTGCATTAACACATGAAAGCTACAGTAAAAGATAAATATAAATCTATATTTTGACAATATAGTATGACAAATATCTAGTTCTTACTATATACTGGCCATACTAGACATTACTATATAGTAATAACCAAACTGTGTCAGGATACCATTAAGCAGTTATTAACCAATTGAAGTAGGCAGAAAAACAGAAGTCGGGGTGACCTTCCCCACAATGATGACCAACCAGGGGACAAGACAACTTCTGTCACCTGGATAAACTCCAAACACAAGAGAGAGGCAGAGAGAAAGAGATGTCCGCAAAGCTGAAAGATGATATAATCTTTAGGGGAGGATCTTGGAGGTAGCTTTAGGGAGCAAGGTGTATTGAATAAGTTGTTTTTCATGTGGCTCTGCCCTATATTGCCACTTCCCACAACTTTTATATGTCAGAACTAGAAACCCCTCTAGAATTTCCCCCAGTAATCACAAACAAAAGTTTGCAACTAAAATGTTTGTAGAAGACATCAAAAGAACTCTTCAGAACCTTTAACACAAATGTATTGTTACAACAGTGCTACTTTTTAAAAGTGGCTTTATATTTCCACCAGATGCAGGTACTAGTGCTAAACTGGCAAAGGGAGGATTCACTGGCATAGGTATTGTGTGAGAAAGCTAGAATATTTATACAGCTCTTGAAATACAAGTAAAGCATTTCAGCCATTCTCTAAAATGGTTCCCCCTCCACACACACTGTTTACATATGAAAATACATTTACATACAACATACACAAAATATTTTTATAATTAAAAAGATGAATCAAATAATTTTCAAAAATTATTCACCTGAAAAAAATAGATAATATAAGGAAAACTGTGAGTGTGAAGGAATCCATTTACCAAGCCGTGGCATTCCTGACTGCACTGTTACTAAGCAAAGTGATTAAAACAGCAAGGGGTTAACGTAAGTGATAAATAAGCCATCTCCATTTCCAAGAATTACTTTAGATGTGAATATAAAAGGAAAACATGCTAATGTTTAGAAAACTGATGGATATCGAATGTCCTTTAAAAGTTGCACTGTAAATAACAGGACATAGAAAAATAAGTGCTACTTTAAAAGGTATTTAAAAAATAGAAATCAGAAGCATAATGTGAAACTGCAGTAGTGTAGATGTAATTGATATTCATGTCCTTGTAGAAGTAATATACGTATTAAAAATGTGCCCGCTGTAAAACCTTGGAGTTTTAGAGATCTTCACATTACAACCATGCTACCAATAAAACCAGAAGCTATTCTCAAACCAGCTTGCACATCAAGAATGTTACATTCTTTATCACTTTCTTCGTATTCTTTTTTCTATGGAGAGTTTTGATTTCTTCAAAATTCAGAATCAGGTTTTCAAAGTACAGAATGTTGCAAACTGATTAATGGAATCCATGTTTGCTCATACGTTCACAGTAGGAATTGCAGGAAAAGATGGATTAAACCAACTGAGAGGTAATATGGAACTGAGATTTTTTTAGTCTCTGAAAACCCAGCCATAAATTAAGCTTCTTATTCTTCTGTGAGATAAAGTAGGTATTTGAACAGATGTAAACATGACATATATTGAAATATGTATTCAAATATGCAAGAGATATTCAGAAAATGTAGATAAATATTGTCATCTCAAGTAAAATAAAACTTGATCTACCCCCCTACCAAATCTTTTTTTTTACTGAAGTGGGACTTTTAGTATTACACTGTTTTTCTTCTTTGTACTGTTGTTGACACTCTCAGAACCATCTTCAAAGTACCGTATGCTTTTGTGTGGTGTAAAACCAGTATGCTTCCAATTTTGCCATCAATCATCTTTAATAGCATATGCTATTAATGTAATTTTGTTATTGAAGATTTCTAAATCTATTCAGTGGTTTGCACAAGACAATTATGGTTTTTGTTATAGGCATGCAGACAATCAGATAGCGCCTTTTTAAATTAGAGCAATTAAACATGGTCATTTTAAATGGTAGATTATTAAAAAAATCGTGAAGTGTCAATATGACATTGTTTGATTTAAAATAAAACTGTAACAGAATGGAGAGATGCATTTTAATTATTTCATTTCAAAAGTGTACTTGAAAAATTTCCTTTATGAAAGCTTGCTGATGTTGGGAAATATTTTCCATAGCTTTTACAGTGTTATGGATGGTTTTACAGATATTTTCTAGCATCTTGAAAATCCACTGAAAACTTTTTCCAACACAAAGAAGTCCTCTATACATTAAAAAAAATAATTCTGCAATATGGTCACTTTCCTGGTGTGATTTTTCTTTTCTTGGTAATCACAGTAAAATGTAAAAAAAAATCAGCACTGGTAGAGTAAGATCTGTTTAGTCAACATTAAACAAAGATCTTCATCTTCATAAACGAACACAAATTCAACAAATCATGCATATTTTTTGCCATAAGTTAAACAGCTACATTATTTTGACAGTCCGCTTCTTTCTCTGTCTTCTTGCTGTAATGGGTTACTCCCTGTCCACCTTTGCAATATCAAAACCACTTGTTCAGGGATGAATACTGAATATGAACAGACACAGCTCCTAACTCTGAGGAAGTGGTAGCTCTGATTACTAAGAACAGCAGTCAAGAGTAATAAAGATTGCCTTACACACTCTTTTTTGAACTTCACTGTGGCTGGTAAGCACAACCTGCCTGAGGCTGATATAAGCATTTTCCTTCTCCCACCTTGATTTCCACCTCTCTCCTCCCACCCCACAGTCAGTCTTCAAGAGACAAAGAATCCCTCTTACAGCATCTCTGCATTCTCAGGTCTGCTCCACGTTCAGCAAAAAACAAAGTCACCTACACAACTGAACCTAGAACAGGCAAATTACATGCAAAAATAAACACTGAAAAGGAGTAGTTCAAAGAATCCTTTTTTTAGGAATAAAGTTTGTACCTCAAAATACAGACACGTTGAAGAACATATAGACATAGCTGTATATAATACTCCAATAACATACATTTTACAGAACTCACTATGATTTACTGCATCTTCTTTCTATGCCAATTCATTCAAACAGCTTCTTGTGAGGAGCAAAATGAATTACTAATATAGCTTTAACAATAGCTTAAAAATGAAAAACCAAAAAAACCATTTTGCAAAGAACGAAACAAAGCCTATTTATGTTAAACTTGCATGTTCCTGCTGTGGAAGAGCCAAGCACCTTACTGTCCTGTATCTCAGGCCAGAGTGATTGTTTTGAGTTGTTTCTTTTGGAAAAGCAGGTAAGGAGCAGAGCAGGAGTTCAGCAAAAGGACAGAGAAAGAAAACTGCTCTGGGAAAAACTGCCTTCAACTGTAAAAGTTTGAGTATCTGAAGATTCTCAACCGTGTGAAGTACACAAAGTAGATTTAGCTGGTACAAATTATATGAATAAGCAACAGTACAAGAAATAAATCTATGTAGGATATCAAAAAGCACATCTCTGCACTTTGGGGTCATTAATTCTCTGAAAGTAGTTGTGAATATGTTCTAGTACCTTTTGGTAAGTAAGGTTTAATCCATTTTACAGATGGATGATGCCAACTATACTTGACCCTATTAGCAGCAAGCCTAACACAGACTTGTATCTACCCGTCACCTTAGAACTCCAGTCCTATTTTCAGAATAAATTTATCAGAGAAAAATATTCAACACAATTAGCTCTTTCTGCATTGCTTAATTTGAGATATCAAGGAAGTGAAACAACAGAAAAAAAAGGAATCTATCACCTATAGCAATGGATGTTTCAGATCAATTTAACCTGAACTAATATCTTTTCTTAATGACAAATCAATGTCAAAAATAATGAAAGAACTTAAGATTCCATGTGCTTTCCTAAAGTCTTTGCTGTTAAACAGGGTTGTACAGTCTGCCAGCTTTGCATTATTTATTGGCTGTGAATATTATTAGACCCTGTTGTGGTTTACAGTGAAGAATAGATAGAAGCCAATTATTTCTTCTGCAGTCTTTTAGGAGTTATATATTTCAAAAGGGAAAAAAAGTAATCTTTACATCAACTGAATAAAATTAAGAACTTCAAACAAATTTAGAAATAAACTGCAAATGAACTTATCACCAGTTCGATTTTCTGTTATTGGTACAAATTTACAGGTGTGTCTACATTTTCTCTAGATGATTTTTCTCTAGAGCTCATGATTAGACGTCAAGGTCAAGAATCCATTAAAATAATTCACAGTTATTATAGCCTATTTCACAGTTGTTTTGCAACAAACAAAACTTCAAATGAATAAAAACTCAGCATGAAGTATTACAGCAGAATCTCCAGGCAAGAACTCACAAGCACTTAGCACTGTACAAACAAGCAAGGAGAAATTCCCCTTTCAGGGAAATTTCAGGGTGACAGGTGAGCACTGTGTATAAGAGTGCAAAAGGTAACAGGATGATCATTAAAATTTATCTCAAAATACCATTTTCAGAGGTGGTTCCCTAGCTTCATTTAGTGGGCCAAGGAAAGAAATATTTACTTACTTTCCAGTGCTGCTAGTTGAAACGAGTTTTCCCTAATGCCTATATCTACCATTTAATTTCCAGCTGAGGAATGCACTGTTGACTGTCCCTCAATCTCATAATAGAAGAAAAAGCTTCAAACCTTCCTTTTTTGCTACAGGTAGGAGGAAAGACAGGCAACCTATCAGTTTGCAACAAAGATGGGCATTCCCTAATAGAGTCAGGGACAACTCTACAAGAAACTCATGGTAGACCAGAAAAACTTGAGGGTTCCTGCAAAAGAAAACCAAGTAATTTCCGTTGAACACACCAGTTTTCAGTGCATGAGTACAGTTAAACAGAAACACAGGCAAACACACTGTTAAGGCTACGGGCCAGAAAAGTGGTGCTTATAGCAGTATTTTGAATGACTTGAAGTAGGGCAACTTGTGATTCACCAAATACAGGCAGAAGGAGGCTGGCTAATCAACAGTTATTACTAGAACCCGTATGAAGGATTTACATACTTGCAGGCACGTGCACTGGAATATACATGTACTTATAAAATGGTATTTTGGGGAAAAAAAACCCCACAACAAAAATCCAGAAGAATTTACTTGACTACACCAACACATATCAATATACAGAAATATATATATAAAAATCTTACCACTGGAAATAATCAGATGGAAAATGACAAAGTTCATCAGAGGTTTTAGATAGCAGCAGAGCAGAAAGTATAAAGACTGAAAGATTAAAATAAATCAAAAGAATGCAGGTAGAGGGAACTGCTAATGTGCAAAAAAACCTCACTAAAGTTTTCAAAAACATATGAATTACTAAAGTTACTTTTCCAGATAGGTGAGTTTTGATCATTCGAAAAACATACCTAAAATAATGTAAAAAAAAAAAAGCTACATGATGTTACAGCTTTCTGTATATTCAGCATTTTATTTTTGATTTATAATAAAGTTTAACTGCACAGAAATATAGGAAACTTAAAAAATTAAAAGCTAATATAGGTTGACTGCAATGATACTTTACCTTGTGCTATCATCAGACTGAAGAGATTTGCGATCTGCTATAAAGACTGAGAATTCTATCAGAGTAACTAAGGCCATGAGCAGAACATGGATGACTATTTACAGGAATCTGGAAAACTTTCAAGCCCATTTTTTGTCTTTAAAAAAGCCTGTATAAAAATTGGATCCTTAAGACTACTTAAGACAGAACATACAATTACAGCATTATCTTTAATGCCAAAACATGCCTGTACCTTGCAAACTCAATGTATTTTTAAGTGCTGGGTAATGATGAAAACATTGACTTATTTTTTTATTGGGAGTAGGGGGAGGATTGCAAGGAGCAGCTTGTCCATCCACAAGGGGCTGAGCTAGGGTTACCAAGCTAATTTGCCGTGTGACCTGAGCTAGGCTTTTGAACCCATTCCTCCAAAGGTGAAGAACTAGGGTATTAAGCTTGACTCATTTAAAAGTGCCCTACCAACATAATGAATGTTTTTAATAAGATCTACAACTCCACTGGGAAAACACTATAAGAAAAGCCCAAGTGTTTAATGTTTAAAACTTGATTAAATATTTACAGTGGCATCAAACTCAAAAATCAGAAAGCTCCTCCCTGGCTTGCTTGCATCAAATCATGTTTGGTAGCTTATGAAAACAATTTTTACCATTATTAGAAATAAATACAAAAAATAAATTCAGATATACAAAATTTTGTAGTCCTTCCCATATGTCCATGATTCCACCTACTTATCATGAAAAAAGAGAGGACTAGATATACTTATGCTTACTAAACTCTCTATTTTTGATTCAAAGACAGACATTTGAGAGATATATGTATTTTTTTCCCCATTTCCCTTATATTTCTTATGGAGCATGAAAGCTTATTTTGAACATCTACCTGTCAATCCAGAATTTTCACTTTTGTTTTAGATTTTCAGACTTCTTTTATTGTCCTTCATGGTAACGAATCTAACCCCTTAGACAAAAAGTTTGTTTTTCTCAGCTGCCTCCTTACAAAGATGCTGACACAGTACATGCACAGCTTTCAAGTTACTTCAGGTTCTAAATGAGTTCCCTCCTTCTTAGCATCACCTGAGGAAGAAAATTTTTCCATAGAAGTCCATGGATCTGAGAAAAGAATTTTGGTTCTAGAATAGTTTCTACAATGCAAAAAGTAGACTGGACAATTAAAAGTCTCAGTCAAGAACAGAGTTTGAATGAGTTCCTTGTGCTTGAAGGAGTTTATAATAGCACTATATAAGACAGGGAAAGAGAGAGAGAGGAAGACACCTGACCAAAGTCATAGCATAATCCAGTGTCATTTTCTGCAAACAAAGCATCTATTCAAACATTTCAACAAGTGTTGGACATCTAGCAAAGTTATTGAAGCTACAAAAACCTTAAAAAAAGCCAATTCTCTCAGGAATAGGTTAGTATACCAAAATAAATATCTTGGTCAGCTCTTTGCAAACGAAGTCGCAGTACATGTAATAAAAGAATTTGAAGTTAAATCACTGTCATTATAACAAAACTATTTGATTCTATTTTTGACAACAACATCTGGCACCCCTGGGGAGTTAGGTCTTTAAAATGACTGCCTATAGGTGATTTTAAGATGCTAATTGTTACCTTGAAGCAATTTGGAAACCTGCACATGCCCCAGTAATGATACAGCTGTGTCTGCCCAAAAGCCTCTCTCACTATTGACGCACTAAAGCAAGAGCTTAAGAAATCCTGAGAACTCCGAAAAGAGAAATCCCACAGCTTCCATGCTCCAAGGCTTTCCTCAAGGAAAAGGCAGAAAAGCTGATGCTTCCTTCATCCTTCTCCATCAGCTGCTGAAAAACCACAAAGGTTTTCCGGTAGCCAGCCAAAAATACATGGAAGCCAGTATGCTTCCACAAAATATAAAACATCAAGCCAAACTAGTTCTTTCAGCCAATAGTACTCATTAATAAGGATATGGGACACAAAAAATAGATTTTATTTCTCAATTGTATGCTTTACAAAACCAAGCAAGCAATGTGATTGACTAACCAGAGCAAACCACCAAGACTATGAAATCAAGACTCCTAATCCAAGTCAAGCTGTCATTTTGTGCACGTTGCTAACTTCCTTGTGCCTCGAGCTGCCCAGACGTACAGTTTGGCAAAAATACATTTTCAATCAAAACCAGATGCTCTTTCAAAAACGTGAGTTCTCAAGGATAAATAAATATTTCAGTATGTAAAAGATTTCTATATCTCTTTTAAAAAAAATAGTTACACTATTTTGATTCACGTTTAGGATTTGGGTATGAGTAAGAATTCCTAAAAAGCAGCCTGTCATTGCTAGCCAGGTTTATTCATCCATGAAAATACAAGGAGTGTATATATAGCAGGGCAAAGCAAGCAAACTGCTTTTCATGGCTTACACTCCTTTGCTGTAGTTTTCAGCTTTATGTACTTAGTTAAAAACTACCATCTGCCCCATGTATGTTAATAGCTAGATGATACTATCCACACATAGAGGCAACCACGTTCCATCTGCCGTGCAGTTAGGCCGGGCATAACTCAGTCCCACCTTTAGACAAAACAACTGCTGTTTACTCAGCCTGACAATGAAATTCAATGATTGATGTCACGGGCAGCCACCATCTAACATTCAACCAAATGTGCACTTAGCATTTAGGCGTCACCTGTTCCAGGCATAAAACAAAATGGGCTTTTTTCACAGTAATTATTTGTAGAGAAAAAGTTTGACACTTCACTCAAAGCTCAGCATAGAAGTGACTTCAAGTAGCCACCAGAGAACATTCTCCCGCCAACCCTCACCCCTTATTTGACACAGTACATTTAGTTGTGTGTTTAGTAGGTATATTACATTTTCAGAAAAACTTACTTCTTGCGCACTAACACTGTTAAAAAATTCAGGGCACTACCTGAAAATGATTTAAATTAACCAGATTATGATAAACTCCCATTTGTAAATAATGGATATTCCAATATCAAAATAAATATTTATTTTTTAATAGTTATGAGAGATCCGATATTAATACACACCAACTAGCACTCAACTCCTGGAATCAAAGAAAGTCCCTCTAAGGTTTCAATACATTCTTGGAAAGCAATCAAAGGCCTCTTTTTCCATAAGTTTGTTATTTATAGAAAAGCATTTGATTGTTGCATTGAAGTGTGCACTCTATGTGTAAAAAGGTGTTTATGGGTTTTAGTACAGTATAGTTAATACCCAAGCAATACCTAGCCCTTTTATAATAAAGAACCCTTACTGAGAGGATATATATTGTACTTTTCATCAAGTGTACAGCATATAATTACATTTGATGGTGGTCTACAATGTAAACCCCAGTCGTGTCAGCTTACAGCTTACAGATTTGTTGTTCTGCATACAAGAACGAAGAACCGTTACATTTTTTGTACTCAACTGAAAGTAAAGGGTAAGATTTGAGAGGGAGGGTTTGGTCGGTTTTTGTTTGTTATTTTAAATCGAATAGCAGAAGAGAGAGAATAAAGTTATTTAAGATCATAAAACTTGCAGCCCTTTGATACTTTCTGGAATTTTGCACGGGTAGAGGCTGGGGACAAGTTCTGAGAAGTGACATCTTTTTAAACACGCATAAGCATAACTAGATTACTGAGTTGTGCACCAACGTCATAAGAAAAACTAAATTCCAATACAAACCACATTTTGAATAAATTGTTGTGGCAAAGTTTACTTTGAACAACTAGACACCTTTAACTTCACAGATTCCAGTTGTATGTTATACTGTATCCACAACTGAGCAAAATCCTTGAGTACATTCAATACGTCAGATGGAAAGTCCCTCTCCAACCTCCGCAGAGAAGCTGCGGCAGAGATTATTTCACCCCTAATCCCAAACTCTCAAACACTCCTGACAGGCACAGTAAACTACATGAGGTTCCTACTGTGTGACTGAACAATCTTGATGCAATTTTGGTTAAAAAAAAAAAAAAAAAAAAAAAAAAAGCCATCGACGACCCCACAAAACACAGTTCCTTTGGAATTGTTTTACAGTTAAGGTTTAGTAACAAATTTTTAAGCACTTTCCTTAGATCAGGCCTTCCACAGCGGCTTTAACAAAAACAAAATAGTTCAAAAAAAAAAAGTTAAAAGAACATTCCTGGGTATTCTCCTTCTGAAAGGCTTTTTGGTGCATTCAAATTCAATTCACTGAACCAGCTTGAGATCAGGAATCACAGAAGTTCCATAAACTCTGTTTCTTTAGACTGCACAGGCAAAAATCTTACTATTTTTAATAATAATTTAAGTAACAAAATAATATATGTACTTACAAGTTTTTAAGGATACTGTAGTAAGTGCAGCACTTATATACACATATATACCTTTCTTACTATAATATAAAACAAATTAAGCAAGTGTAATATACAATAAGTGACTATATAGGTGGACAGAGTTAGACTAAATAGAAATGCAAGTATAAACAGCCTCACATCATCCAACAATTAAGTCAAAGGGAAATGCAGATTTAACATCTAATTACAAGAAAGAACTGTGAAGTACGTTATAAAGTCAAGTGTTTGCATAGAAATACACTTTGCTAGAAAGCAAAGTGCTGGCTCATTTGCATATTTCTTTTTGTTAGCACACAAAAGAGTCAAACTGCTAAAATTAAGATAGCAAATTGTTTGAAAACCTAATTTTTTGGCAAAGTAAATCAGGCTGAAAACAGCCATTTTATACAGTCACAAATTTTGCAACGTTGATCCAGAACACATCTTTCTGAAAAAATCAGTCTAGATTAATTGTTACACAAACCTTTTGATGATCTCAGTAGATGCTGACTTGCTCTAATCACAAACTTGTTCAGTACTTCATTACCATTAAACATACAAGCAGTTAAGCAGTTTGTTTAAGTGTCTTGCTGGATTAGAGCCAAAATTTTCAGCACCATAGGAGTGCTCTCCCACCCCGAAGTAGGAAAATATCTTTTGTGTTTACAGAACATAACAGATCACCTTCTGGAAAGTTGCAGTCATTTAAAATACTCTATCATGGTAAAACTGAAAAAATGGGGCAAATTCAAGATTCAATTACTTTTTTTTTTGTTTTTTTCCTCTGTGCAAAACTAAAATAAGCTCCGGCATGACTCTATACACTGATATTTTCAAATCAGGAGAGTATCTACTGCGTGTTTTAAGATGAAGTGCAGTAAGGAGGCATAGACACCTTTTCTTGTGTGCCACCACTGCTCTCAGAATTTGCTTATAACCCTTCTTAAGTATCTTAATAGCTCTCCAACATTATGAGCCACAATATTATGTGTGTGGAAGTTTCCATAGAAATATAGGTGAATGCTGTTATCTTAATGACTGTATAGATTATTGGTATGAATTTGATTTCATAACAAACAGTCTTTTCCCTTGATCTCTGACAGCAGCCTTCACTCAGACTAATAAATGATGACTCTCCTCCTTCCAATATTTAGTGAGCTTTAGGAAAAGTACGCATTCAATGAGCTGGAGTTGAGAATGGTAAGATACATGGGCACATATGGAATTTGCACCAAATTAATTTTCCTTTAAACATATTCTTACTCCCTAGTAATGAATATGAGCTTCCAGTATGATACACTATTGTTTATTTCAAGACAAATTACAGCTAAGCATTTAATCATGACCATCCTTGAGGTCCTTTCCAACCTTAATGATTCTATGATCACGCTGGGCAATGTTGAGTTTAAGGAGAAGCACCTACAATCCAGTTAATAGAAAATACGGTGAAATGAATATCTGCAACTTGACCAGCAAAATTGTCTCCTAGGATTAATTCAATCATAAAATAAAATAATCTCTTTACACAGATGATTAATGATTTTGCTATACTGTGCGCAAATTCAACTTTCTCTATGACGGTTAACAGATTACCTATACAAAAAAATGTTTGCTAGTAGTTAAACATTGTTCTTGTAAAAACCTCAATAAACTGATGAATTGAAATCTGATCTAGCATGCATAATTCAACACGCTGATATTGTACGCAACTTCAGCCATGCATTTTTACAGGAGAATATATTAAACCCCATCTGTTTTAACAGTTTTTAATGTTATAAATCAGAAAAACATCAAAAATGTCAGGAGACAGCGAACGCTTATTTGTTGTCTTTCAGCTCTATATTTATTAGACAAGTTTGTTATCAAACTATTCCTCCAAACATGAAAAGAACAGCAGGCCTTCTGGAAAACCAGATGGCTGCTGTGGTTTCAAAACATGTTCTGGAAGGGTTATATAGTTTACATTTTTTCTTTTTTTCATAAAGGATTGTGTGGGATGTGGCATCGCTCACAGACAGAAAACTCCTGCAAAAAAAAAAAAAAAGAAAGAAACCACGGATATGTGGGTGGGAGAGTGAGGGACTACTTGAGGATACAAAAAGAAAGTAAAAATTATACATGTCACTGAATCTAGGAGACCTTCACATAAGAAAAGAGAAACATTTTAGCTACAAAGGAAAAAAGTTACTACTATAAAGAAAAAAATGCTTTCAAACTGCACAGTGCTAGACATTTCACTGCCTTTCTCTGAAACAGAAGGGGGCCCTAGACACTGAAATTAAATAGGGGAATAGAAAGAATAGCAAAACACCAGAAGAGATGTTTGATAGGATGAATTACGTGCATGTCAAGAAGAAAAAAGAAAAAACTCAGTCTATCAAACTGAGAACATAACCATATTCCAAAAGGAAAATTGTTTAATAACATTTGTCTAGTCATTAAATCAATAGACAGTAGGAGGAAAGCCCAAAACCAAAAAGGATTCAAAGCCCAATTACAGGAAACATTAGAAAATGCAAGAAAATGAATTCATGACTACCTCTGGTATTTTGTATTTTTGCTGTTTGCCATGATATTTATAATAATCTTTTGTTTTGGAGCAGAAAAAAGATTTTTTAAAGTATTTTATTCCTAGGACGTTGTTTTCACAGAGAAAAAGAGGCAACTGAGAACTTGGATAGTCTCTGGGGTTGGGATGGATGGCCAATCTTCCAGACCTGCCCTGGGGGACATGCAAGCCAGGTGCCAGCTTTCTTTTACAGCTGCAGCCCAGCACACCTTCCCAGCTCTCCTCCACCCCACTCCCCGCCTCCCCAAAAAACCTGTTGTCAGCCCCATGCTATACCCCTGCCTACACAGCCTGCTTCTAAGCTGAAAATAACCCACCTGACGCTGACATGAATTTATACCAAGCCAGGCACTCAGCCAACTCATGTGGTAGAAGAATAGATAGTGAACATGCACTGAAACACAGGTGGCTCCGGCTGAATATAAGGAAAACATCATTCCCATGAGGACACTGCCCAGAGGAGTTGTGCAGTCTCCATCCTTGGAAGTTCAAGACTTACAGGACAAAGCCATGAGTAACCTGGCCTGATCTTGTATCTGACCCTCCCTTGAGGAAGAGGTTGGAGTAGAGACCCTGGAGGTCCCTCTTCCAACCTCAGTGTTTCTAAGATTACTCAGAATCCATGAGAGTTCCCAAGAACAGTCATTTCTTAAACCAGTCTGTTTTTTTGTGACTAATCATTACAAGACACAGTCAGTGGATGGCCCACTGGACAGCTAACAAACATGTGGATGAAACAATTTAATTCAAGTCAGCTGGAATGCAGTAATTTTTTTTATCAGAGCATGAATATTTGACAGATATTTTGACAAGACATTTGACTAAAGAGGTTAATGAGAGAGACAGCCTGACACACCAAGAAGCTGGTCAGAGGCAGGCAGTGTTTAAATCCTTTTCAATCCAATTCTGTATCAAACTTTTGCTCTAGAAAAGCAAACCTTTAGCTTGGTTTCCACCATCTCTCAAACACAAATCCTTTACTTTCGGAGAAGTTCAGTTTTTATTTTAGTGTACATAAATCAATTTTTTTAAAGTTTTTACTTTTTTTTCTGTCACAGAACATTGATAAATCTCAGCATTCCAAATCTACTAAAGGAAATTTTCTGAACAACTCTAGTTGCAAAATTTATTTTAAAATAAGAACTAACAAAAAAATTGGTTGAGATTAATAAAAAAAATTGTGAAGCAATTCTCATACTCGTGAGTTCTGATACTTACGTTCATGAACAATAGTTTTATTGTGCTGACTAGATCTACTTTTTTGATACTCAACATAGAACAACAGGGAGGCAAGAGTCACACTTAATTCACATTATTCAAAAATAAGAATCAAATTAACCAGACTAATCAGATATTTGCCACATACACATAGGTGTGAAACTTACATTGTTTCCCTTCTTTCAAGCTAATTCCAATTTTCAGAAGGTGTAAAAAGACTCTAATAGTAATAGGAATAACATTTTGGGCAAATACGTTTCTTGCAGAAACTGTTGAAGAAAATAATCAAATAACAAAGTACAGTTAATATTATGTAAATTAACAGAATGATCTATTATTTGAGAATCCCAATTAAAGACTTAGCAAAAAGGACAAGGTTGTCATCCTTTGTTCCAAAATCCTTTTTCAAGGTCTACTGTGCAAAATCTTACATATTGAATGAACACAGTACAAACCTCAGTGTACACATCTCAATTATTTTAGTTAACCAAAATTAACACGCATGGAGAATAACCACAGTTACAGTATATGAAAAAGACTGATCCAAACACTTGCATTGTAAACTGTACATTTCCCCTAACATTTTTTAATTCAGGAAAGTAATTTAAATCCCAAACAAAAAAATTGCATTTTTCTTACCTCATTTTGTAAAGATGTTATTAAAAAAACCCACATTTTTTCTGAGCTATAATTAAGTAACTCTTGAATTACAGCGTTGTATTTTAGTTTTCATCACTCATCACACTTAACCACAAATACTAGTACATTTTCTTCACTCAAAACATATATTTTATTGATACTGTGTCTGTGATAATGATGCAGGTGAATTTTATCATTCCTTTCACCCTACTAGTAATGAACAAATTCACTGCTTATTACTTTGGACTTGATCTCTAGCAAAACACTACTGGAACAAACAATTTGATTTGTCAACACCTTTACAAGGACTCCTCAATCAATGTCACAAATCCAAATTTAAACAGCAAAATACATTTGACTGCCAGACCCCAGACTGATTAGAGCTCCGAGTTCAGTGAATTGCACCAGACAGGACAGCAATCAGATTATTAACTCCACTTGAAAATACTCTCTGCTGCCTGGGATTAGCATGCATATTTTGATATAGATCGATAAGCAATCTCCTTTCTATAAGAAATGCCTGCAACATTCATTTGGCTGATCAAAGGTATATATCAGCTTGTTGTGACAGCTAGCTATTGTTTCCCTCTTTCTTTACAGGAGAGTCTCTTAAAAAAAAAAAAAAAATCCCTGGCTCCTTTTCACCTAATAGTGGAAGTCAACAGAGAATCACAAAATTCCATCTCCTCAGTACCCAAACACAATTAGTACAGAAAGGACTTTTGCCTTTTTTGAGGTAACTTCACTTACTCTCACTTCTTCATTCTTTCCAGTCCTCGTCCCTCCCCCATTCTGAAACTGCGAATGTTCTTTTCTAGGCTTCCAAACATTTTCATGGTATTTTTTATTCTACTTCGTCAATAATTTAATTTGAAATGAACAAAAGTGTTGGTGTCCATATTTTGGAATTTGGATAACATTTTCCATATGAACAACATATTCCTGGCTTTGGATTAAAAAAAAAAAAAAAAACAAGCAATCCTTTGAATGCTAAGGTGTTCACAAAACAAAACCTATTTCCACTTAAATCACCAGAGAAAGAAGGCAAGATATTTTCTTCATAAGTCAACATGAACTCTTAACTAAGCTCTGGATTTCATTGCATCTGCAGGAGAACCGAAAACCCAAAATTTATCTGCCAAATTTTTTTGAGATGAAAGCACAGGCATTTCATCCCTCCTTTAATTACATATGAAATAACCACTATCTCATCTGAGCTTTTTATCTTTTTAATAAAAAAGACATACTTTAAAAAAGACAAGCACAGCTTGTGAAGCAAACAGTCAAAAGTGAGTTTCGCACAAAACAAACTAGGCACCATGCCTTAAGAATGAGGCCATCAGAAAGTCAATGTAGGTTTTCATGTTCTGAGAAGGAGGTGCTTTCTCAGATCAACAAGAGAAGAGAATTCCACAATTAAGGCTCTTTTCCAGCAACACTTGCAATAGATTCTTGGAGGAAAACCAACCCATGTCCAGTTGTGGTACTGAAATCCTGAAGCATAGGAGAGAAGATTCTCCTTTCATACTAATTTTTCAAGTACAGAAGGAAGAACCAAGCAGTTTTCACTGATTTTATAACTTTTTTCAGTGGTTTTAATTGGTGAGCTACATTACTGAATATTTTTTAAAATTATAATTCAGTAACGGCGTACTGAATTCCCATATCACTGAATTCAGTGAGTCCTTCCCACTGCCAATAGCTTTGCTCTTACACCTTGTCTCAGAACAGCGTACGCTGAGTACACCCTGTGCTCTAGGACTTCTAGAGGGAGTAAACACTTTTAGCTTGCCCTTACCTTGCCATGCTGATGCAGCCCCTTCCCACTTGAGAGCAGCATGTGAGAAATGGAACCATAGTCTGAATCTCTCCCAGTACATATAATTCCTCTACATTTATCAGCATAAATTTTAGTCTCACAAATTTCCTAATACTTTATCTCACTACACAGCTTTTGTTCTGCTCCTAGGCCTTTTCCTAGCAGAAGTGGGACACTATTTTCTAACATTCTAAAGAAAAAAAAAGCTCCTTCAGCACTGAATCCTTATGGAAAACCGTGAGCTAATAGTGTTAACTCTTACAGTTAACAAAAAATAAAATAGTACTAGGAACTTCAACATCTTTTTAATCCTGTGAGCATATACTATTTGATGGGCAAAAGAAGCCCAGGTTTCCCAACACAACAGAGACATAAATTCATACAAAACAGTTTCATCTCCATGTATGGATATCTAATATACACAATTTTAAGTAAGACAAGAGAATTTATCATATTCTAATCCTTCATAGTTTTTTCCCAGCAATTTTCAAGCATTTGTAATTTCTGGCATCATAGAACAGTAGTGGAAACTGCTATGAATAATATATCATCTCTTCTATTATTATTTCTAATGCTTCTATTCAAACTGGACAATCTGCAGGCTAGTGGATAGAGTAGGAGCATACTGGTTATTCCTTTCAGCTAAAAAAAGCTTATTTTAAATGGAAGTAATTTCATTCATTACATACAAATTGAATATTAAAAAAATTACCTAATTGCACCTTTTAAAAAATAATATAACAACGAAGTATTTAGGGAAAGATAAGCAGTTCTTCATTTCAGCTCCATGACTAAAACGGCATATGGTAGTGTGTAACACAACAGGGGTTTTTGTTCTTGTTGTTGTTGAATTTTTTTGTATTCTAAGTTTCAAAGGTTTTTTTGAATTGTATGTAGGGGGATGAGGGGAAAGGAAAAGAATCCTACAAATACCCACCAGCAAATCCTAATTATTTTGCAAAGTGAATTTTATTTTTTTGTAAAATAACCCTTTTGGTTATGCAAGATCAACATCCATCTCCCTTTGCATCTTACGTCAGTATATTAAAGAAAAATTTGTATACTGATATTACCTGGAAAGCCTAGACATCTCTTTATGACATGAAAGATTAAATTTAAAATGATTATCCAGATTATTGAATGGCTAAGAGGATCAATGGATTTAATAATGTTCTTAATGCAGAACAGGATAATTGCTTATTCTTGCTAAAACTAGCAGGAAGAGCAGGTACTGCTTCACCTTTCACAAGCCCAGGAAGTTAAAATTGATACCAAAGTTGTTTTCCTTTAATGGCTCTTCAGCAACTAGCAATCTAAAACTTGTTAGCTGCAGATAGCAGCTTCATATTTGATTAAGAAATCTTAGATGGAAAACAAAGGATTTCAAGATACAGGTTCTAAATCTCTAAGCTTCTTAACATGCTCATGATTTCTTTAATGTGGCAAGTCAAACTCAGACATACATTGACTGATTTTTGTTGTGAAATTCTAGAGAACTGTTATACAAGAACAGAAAGTGGGTCATTTTATTAGACAATCTTCCTTTTGAGGTTATTAATAGCAGTAAAAGAAATTAAAAAGTTACAATTTAAGTACCAACTTGGGTAGTGTGACTTTCTTCAGAAAAAACATCTCAAAATGTTTATAAAAGGGATTATAAATGTGCATAATAAGTGTTCAGTATTTTCTACTTAATCTAATAATCTGTTGGATTTTCTTAATTAAAGGTTAATATCCTTGACCCAAAAAAATTGTAGGGCCCTTACGGAAGAATTTTGTTATTATATAATTATATTATAAATACAATGAGAATTTAAAACATAAAAAAGGTAAAATATTTATAAAGTTATTGTTATAAATATTTGCTGCTTTGTACTTGGCACAAGTACTTAAAACGATAGGAACATTTGCTTAAATACCTTCATAGCACAATACACCAACGCAAATAACTTCTATTTCCTATCATTTATGGTACACATAAACCAGAAATCAGTCTTCTCATTCTTTTCTCAATAACAGTTCAGACTAACTGATAATACACTGTGAAATCAGTCCACAGTGGTCCTTTTACCAAAGGAACTCACTGTTGGCTGCTGTCCTAAAAGCAAGAAAAGGAGCATACATTTGTGTTCACAAACAGGAAGAGATGAAACCAACATCCCTCCCATTTCAGTCATTTTCACAAGTCATTTCCCCCAAAAGAATAATTGGGGACATAACTTAATTCATTCTTGCAAACCTAGAGCCACAGACAGCAGCCTATGCAAAAGACCATATAAGCTACAACCTAACCCAAGTAGCAAAAACACAAATAACAAATGGCAAGTACTTTACTTAGACTGTATATTACTCTACTAAATCTGAATTCACTGATATTTTTCATCTTTGACAAGAGTAGGCCCTTACATAGAATGTTCATTCTGAAGGAAATTAATCTTCATTAATCAAAATGGCTGTATCATTGACACAGTGCCTACATTAATTCAATTAGACATTTTATTTTTCCATTCCACACTAGTATTGTACTTCTTTCGAATTGAGAAATTATTTTTGTGAGCTACAATTTTGGATGAAATCTGTCATTTGACTACAGCATGGGAAATTATTAGGAAATAAGAGATCTTAGCTAGGGGAAAAAAGGATGCATTTCAAAACAGCATTACACATATCAGAATTGCTGTGGGTTTGTTTATAAAATAGACCCTGTCTACTGTCCTGTTTCAAAACATGACAATACATCACATTTAGTTTGGATCAAGATCTTTTCTGATGATCTAGGTTTCATGCTATTAAAAGTGAAGCAAAACACTTTCATGTATCCACAGGAGCATCTTCAGCTGGGGCCATTTTTGATCTCTTACCTGTAAGAGCTCTAATCATGGCATCCCATCTTTAAAACTCAATGTTTTGATCTGTGATATTTACTCCTACTTCTCAGTAGGAGAAACTCATATCAGTATCAAATCATTCAACTGTATTGAGCATCTACTGCAGTACTCTCTTTTATATGCTTCTTTATGACATCGAACACTACTTCTCCCCCAGTGCACAGAAACAATAAAGCTACAGTGTAAACAGCTGTGTACCTGTATACAGCAGCTTATACTTGAATACTCTAGCTCCATCTAACTCACCTTCAACATAAATGACAGAATCACAGAATGGCTGAGTCTGGAAGGGGCTTCTGGTGGTCACCTGGTCCAAAAACCTTCTCCAAGCAAGACCACGCAGAGTGGGTTGCCCAGGACCATGTCTAGACAGCTTTTGAACATCTCCAGGGAAGGAGACTTCAATAATCTCCAGTATTTGTCTCATTTTTGGGAAAGCTAGAAACAACATGCTAAAATTATGAAACAAAAAACCCTAACACAAGTGTAAGTAGAATTTAATCAGTCGTATTAAATATGGCCATTAGCAATATATTAGATAGCATCATACATGCAAGGTCTAAAATAAGCACGACCTTCAATACATGTTAAAGCCTTTTTTCCTCTTTTAGTTTTGATCAGAGCTAAGCCAGCCAAACAGTTGGGAATAATAACAAGTGTTGTATCTCATAGTGGTTTTAACATTTATTCATCTGAAAAATAACAAAAAAGTTTGAAAACCTTACAAACCAGGTTATGCACCTTCGTAAAAAGCCTATAGCATTAGTTTTGCAACACTTCACCCCCCCCGTCCAATTTAGAACATACTCCACTTCACCTGGTGTCCACCTTGAAAAGCAGCAATTTAAGCAGGTGCAATTGGTACAATATGTTACACCACTTAAGAGAAACTGGTCCCCTTTGTTAAATTTACAATTCAGCTTGCAAGTTAAGTGGAGGCTTATGCTAAAACATTGCAATTTCCGTCCCATTTACCTGTAAGGACTGAGAAAAGAATACATTTAAGAATATTTAAACACCAATGCTTCCAGCAATCATTTCACAATCTTTAAAAAAGGAATGGATGCTTAACTGTTGACTATTTCTGCATACAGATGTCAATGACTATGTTAAAAAGTTTTATTTCTTTCAGCAATACAGAAATGCTGCCTTTCAGTATTCCTTTACCTGTCTAATGCAGGATGTAGAAAACAAGAAACACTAAATAGAACACAAATGTGTATGCGATCAGATGTAGAGTTTTGCCCTTTAAGCACCTATTGAAAATGGAAGCAACTACTTTTTTTCAGGCAGAGGAGAAGAAGCCATTATACAGAAGTAGAGAAAAAAGGAAAAAACCAAACTCAAACCAAAACCCCATAGCTAGCTCTCCTTTGTGCACAGTCGATGCAACAAGAATTCTCCAGAGTCTGCTAGGCTGAACTGAGAGTCTGTGCTGTAATAAATGCATGAACACAGCTAGACGCAAAACATCAGAGCTGCGCTGACACTGATCTGGGCTTGATCTTTTGACTTATACAAGAGTAAACCAAAATAAATTAGATGGAATGAAACAGAACTTCCTGAGTTTTAAAGTAGCCTCAGCACTCTTTTGAATACAAATATTGATGGAATTGTTCCACTGGTGAGACAGAGGCATTCAACTCTTTCTAGGATAACTTCTTTGAACTAAAGATTTTGGATATAAAGGACAGGATACTATTGTTTTAAATAAAGGTATCTATAAGTAGTCGTTCTGAAGAAGCTGGATATACTGAAAGTAAAAGAAGATAACAAGGTTAAATAATGGTGATAATGTGGCACACAAATAACAGGAGGTGCTAAATTTATATTTAAGAGACCAGAGAACGTAGTGTCTATGTTTTATACCCAGGGCACTATAAGTATTCAAGCAATCCCCAGGGGTCTTAAAAGAAAAAAGCAGCAGAAAGGGGAAAGCAGAGGTCAGCTTTCAAACAATCACACTGAACTATAGTATGTAAGAAAAAAAGAATTTAATCTGCTCAGGACACTTATTCCTTATCATAGAGTGTCTTCAAAAAAAGATTTAATTACTTAAGCTTGGATATATTTGTCAGTATATGGTATGTTATTATATTGGGATTAATGCTCGGAAGCATCTTCCTTTGTCACCTGAGATTTTCCCTGAATGTGTCTCATGCATAACTAACCATGTTTAGCAATGATTCTTACATAAGTGTCCTTCTGCTTCCATTTCCACAAAGTAAGTGATGGATTTACGTAACACTGGTAGTGTAATACTCATTATCTCATCAGTAGTCAAGTTGCTAAAGTGTGAATCTTATCTGAGGATCACATCTGGAAAAGATCACAATTAAAGAGACAGTATCTCATAATCTATCTCAAATAGTTTAATGTGTTCACGCTATCTATTATCTAACATATACTTAAAAGCCACACCCTGACCCGCAGGTATGCCGTTTTGACTGCACGCTTATATATACTGTATCACAGGATTCAGGTCAAGTTACCCTCAAGAATATAACAAAACCAGCAAAACCAAAAGGCAAAAAGACATAAAAAATACTCAGCTGAGCACAAAAAAAAAATAATCAAAGTAATCCAGAATGGAATGAAGCAGGGTCTCTGTATACAGCAACAGAGAGAAGGAGGAATGCGTTCTTCCTGGTATCAAATAATTTCATCAAGGAAGGAAAGGTAGCAGTTGGTCACACACAGCCCTCCTGGTGCTCTGAAAAATTCTCAGCTCAGAGTAGCATTGAAGAATTATCCCAGGAATGCAAACACAAATATCTCCATTTCTATAATGCTTGAAAACCTGTATTATCTATTAACTATTTCAACTTCATCAAGCACCTGTTTTCTTCAGTCTGTTTGGAATCTATTTTTTAATCTAGATCTCTACAGACAGCACACTGCTCTTCTGAGCAATCTCCTTAGGGACTCTGCCTGGGCCCAGGGAACCAACAATGCAAATCATATATTTAGATACTATCTGAGGAATTAAATTAATATATAAACTAGATCTCTTATTCATGGTATATTCTGAACTCCAACACGAATTATCTGTAAACGACACAGAGGAAAGCTCCATTTTTTAAACACATGCAAAATTGCAAACAGTAAAGTTACAGTCCCAGGGCTCCATGACTGCCCTGGTGGCACATAGCCACCAATTTTCTGGCATTACCAGAACAAAAACAGACATAGTGCATAAAGACAAAAACCATCCAGTCAGAAGCCAACCGAGACGTGAAGTCTTATGAAATTCTCTGCATCTTTGCTGTGTTTAACCATATGATCAACCCTGGTATCAACTGGAACCAATGTTTAGATTGTGTACTCCTGTGTGTCTTTTATCCAGGCAAGGAACAACTCCTAAACCAAAATATACTGCATTACTCAGCTACCGACGGCTTCTTAGGACAATTATTTTCCTCTTCATTTCAGTGGCAGAGACACGATTCTCTTATCATAGGACATCCACATGCACTATACAGGGGCACCAGAGCACACACTTCGCATTCTTCTCAAAATTGTTGACATGCAGTTTGTACTCAGACACATGTGAAAAAAAATAAAGACGCAATGGTACTGTAGACACGACTGTGCACCATACACAGACTAAGGGAGGACAAAGGATAGTTCTGAGGGAATTCACATCTGATTGCTTCATAGTCATCTTCCCATTCCATGCTGAACTCCAAGGTAAAAAGCTCATTTTCGCAGCTTTGGAAGGGCAAGCAGATTTGGGGTTCATTTACAGCAAAAGCAAATGGCACATTAATTCTGAAGCGGCCTTTGGCCATCTAACTGCCACTTCATCTAGTTACGTGGCACTAAAACTTTTCCTGGTATGCAAACCTCGTTTGTCCTTCCTTTACCACAGAAATAAAGTATTCATAAACTAAAACCAAAATGCCTTCCAACACCGTCCAACCTTGTAAAATAACTCCCTGTAAAGAACAAATCTAACATAGTAAAGTGGCCGGTGGCTTTCCAACTTTAAACGGCTAATAGACAGCTGTTTGCCATGCCATTAAAGTACTCTGATAAACTCCTTACGGCAGGTGGGAGTTGAATGTGATTTAATAACTGCCAAATGAATAATTTATGAGCAAATCTTATTTTAACTGGAATGCTTTACTTTATAATGCAAATCTTCCAACTGCACTGCAGACTAGAGCTACAAACCATAATATCTGAGAACAAAAGATTAAGAAATATATTGTGGTCTTCAAACGATGGTCATTTTTATTGAAGAAGTTAAGCACTATTTCCTGAGTGACATTAGGTTTCTATATCATACAGGTGACAGCTCACTACAAGATGGCATCGTACAGCCCACAACTTACAGAAAACAGTCTTCCAGCAGAAAAGAACACAACTGTATTAGGTGGGCTGGAGGAAGCATTTTAAAAGCAAAACAACAAAAAATAACCCACACTCTCAAGAATCCTCTGTCTCCAGGAAGTCTGAATGCATGATTACATTTTTGCATTCTATATATACCTATGTCATATCTCCTTTAAGGCTGTTAGCTCTCACTCCACTGAAGCTGTTTTACTACTAAACTATCTCACCAATGAGCACCCACCAGCTTCCTGTAATCATTTCACTTTAACCAGAGCATATTAAAGAATCAGTATTAAGAGGGGTAGAGAAGTATCATCCTGCAACACTGTCTCAGGCTATAAGAGTCAACTAAATTCAGTGTTTTACTCATGTGAGCTTATAATTGGAAGAAAGAGTTTACTCACAGAAAGGACGAAGAAATACTAACAGGTAAAAGAACACCTATCTATACGTTAAGCTCTTAGAGGTAGGTGTGCTCAAAACAATTATAGTACTACTTCAGTAAATGAGCATACTTTTAAATATAATCCTGATTCACAGGCACCACCCACTTAATTGCTTCTTTCATAAATTCTGCACAATCCATACATCATATGAAAACACTAAAAAAGGTTTTGCATAACAGCATTAAAATGGAATGCTATGTTGTAATGACTCACCTGCTAAAGGTAAAGCCTCCCACTGCTTGTAACTAGAGCCAAATTCATCATCTATTTTGTAGGCAGATTAAACTCATGAGAGCACAAGCAAGACATGAACGCATGAAAAGTTTTGCGGCGCTGTCTTCTATTCCTGCTGTTAGATAAAAATCTCCTTAGTGAATGTTAGGAATGGGGCACACAGTTTCCAAGATCTGCATCTAAAGACTTATTTCCCCTCATCTAAATTCTCTAGCAAATCACAGGAGGTAACTAATGTCTGAATATTATCTCTCTTACTCTTGCAGTGTGGAAATTAGCTACGAGTTAAACTGAATCCAAGTACAAGTAAAGAGAAAATAAATAACTTTTTCAAGAAACAGAAGTATCATGGAGAGCAATGACAAAGTTATCCTCAAGGACAGATAGTAAAGAAACACTGGATTTGCTTCTGTGACATAGCAGCCTCATGAGATCACTGCGATGGAATTTGCTAAAGCTACAGTTAGTTATTAAACTACAGTTTTGAGGTCAGGCCTCAGAGTTGAGGGATATTTTCATGCACTTCAAACACAAAGAGAATGCTAACATTCAGAAAAACTTTTCTAGTTTTATGTACATACTTTGTTTCACTGAAAGGCAAGCAGGTAACTCAAAAGCCACATGGTTTTTGCTTGTTCATTTTTTTTGCTTCCATGCAAACAAATCAGTTACTGCATACGAACTGCCAACCACAAAATCCTTTCCACAACAGTTACCAGCGGAAAATATTCAGGGGAGATTGTCTCTTGGAAAGCATAAAGTGACACACTTTCTTAAACTCTAGTGATCTTCAAAAGCAATTTCGTTCCATCAGCACTCCTTGATGAGGGAGTATTTACTCTTCTGCAAATTTATCTATTTGCCTTTTGATTTTTTGTAAAGTTTTAGCATCCTCAGCCATCCTGCAGCAGATGATCAGAGTAGATCAGAATTACACTTTGCATTGTCTAAAGGTTTGAGACTCTTGCTTATTTAATAGCACAGAGAATTAGCAGTGCTTCATTTGTCTAAGACACCGAGTAGCTGATAATTCCAAGATGACAAGCATTTCTCCACCATGCCCTTCGGATCACCTCACTTGGGGCACTAAGATCTAGCTTGCTGCTTGACAAGCAAATTGACCATAAACCTACAACACTTACATCTATAATGAATCCCATTTTAAAGGAACATTAACTAAATGTAAAGAAAACAAAACCATTTTAGACAGTCTAGAGCATTAACAAAATCTTACTATTTTCTGATAATTCCAGAAACCAACTTGATATCTACTTCTGGTTAGAGTACAGACCATGACAACATCACGTGTTACGACATTAAAGACTAAGGCCTTCAGTAAGTATGGTAATTGGGGATGTCTGCATATCCTAAATAAATAGAACATTGCTTTGAAACAGTATAGAGCTTTCAAGTATGATACAGTTTTAACAGACTTTTGCAAAGGTATCACAATATTGAAACAACAAAAACTCGAGTAAAGCTAAAAGTGAGATTTTTCCATAAGTAAGAAACACAAAAATTTGCTAGTTCACATGCATATTTTATAAAAAAGTAATTACAATAATTTCCTAAAACTTACACAATCTAACCAATCTTACTCAAAAACATGAACTAATCATGCTAACGAATGTTATTTAGGCACCTGAGCTTAAAGTGGACATTTAGACAGCTCCGTTTCACATGTATAATTCATATGTGTAGGACAAGAAAAAGTGTTGCTATTCAGCAAAAGCATGACTTCATTTAGCCATAAAGAAGTGGTCCATTCAAACCTGGTCTGTTTATATGTGACAGAACTGAAAAGCATATCTTCAAAGAAAAACAGCAACTGAATTTGCAGACATGGCACTATCTAATCCTGGTTTTGCAGAGCTGCTGACCTAATACTCCACCTGAATTAATGAGGATTGTGCCTATGTAAATCTAGCCTGTGTTGTCCTCTCTGGTACAATGCAGTGATTTCAGTTTCAAGGAACAAAAACAACAACTGAACATTGCTACGAGGCAAACCCTGATCAAACTTCTGGAAATGGGATGCTACTGTGATCCTTCGATAGGAATTAAGTTGCTAAGAGATATCTTTTAAACATTTCTTTCAGCCTTTATTTTATTTTGAATAAAACCACACTTTTTGTCCACTGTTTCTAGTCAGTCTTATTTCTTGCCAGTAGAGCTGCTAATTTAAGTTATGTTCCCGATTACAGCCTCTAAAATCAACAGCATACAGGCTAACATAGCTGTAGAAAGTTTCCTTACTTAATCTTATGAAAAATGGATAGGGATGAGGAGGGGGAAGAGACAAAAGAAAAAATCAGTGGGATATCTTAGAAGGATGAATTTTACTGTAAGCTTTCCAAAAGCAGGAAACCCAGAACAACGCAACTTCTTTTCAAGACTAAATTGGGGGAAGGTTTCCCTCAAACTGCATTTCAAGCAATCTCAGGAAACAGCTGAGGTAAATTATTAATTTATCACCATTTAATGCTTTGTAGACAACTGTAATCAAGACTATTTGATATGTTCTCTGTTACATGAAAAATACCATAGAATTCAACCTGGCTGCATTGCATGGACTTCTGAAATGTATGTTAGGACGTTCAGAAGTACAATCCTTGCTGCTCTCTTTATCTTCCTGTCTTCTCATTTACAGTGTTACTTCCCTGCGTTGTCTTAAAGGGTTGTAGCATCCAATATCTTGTCCATAAATACAGAGCTATGCTCGGTGTACTCATCTGTAACCCTGTATGTAGGCAAGCAACAAAGGAAGTTTTAAAAGTGGACAGACTTTTTTTTTTCTTTTCTTCTTTTTCTTATGCAAGCTACTGACTGGGATAGAACCAGCCCGATAAGCTTTTATTACATTTGCCAGTATTTCTTCATCACTTAGCATCTATAATCTTACTATAGCTTCTTTCTTACCAATACTGCAGGAATTTATTTTGCATGAGTGCAAGAAGCCACACAGCATACACAGAAATATCAATATACTTCTAGGGCAATAAATAGCATTTTAAAAATCTTTCTACATAATAAGTCATAAGAATTTAAACAGCAAAAATCCTAAACACACCCTGTAGGGCTGCACAGTTGGGGGGGGGTCTGGGTAATGCACAAGTGCTGTAGTGCACTCTACACAAAAACAGTAATAAAAAGCTATCACTTAATCATTTACATGTTGTGTAAAACAGCAGTCTCCTTTTAGTTAAGAGCTGCTTTATGTCGTTTTCATCGATACAAATGTTGCTCAAGTGATTGTGTGGGAGAATACAAGAACAGACTGTAATAAAATTAAAAATAACTTTCCAAGGAAATAGTATTTGGAAGGATTAATTACAGAAGTTCAAACAGGAGGCCATATGCTTTCCCCTCTCTTTGCTGTTGATCATACAGTTTGCCTGTAATAAAACAGGGAGGGGAAAAAAGCTAGTCAAAGCAAACTGATTTGAGTAGCAGGTAGTGATTCAAGATACCTTCACAATTTTCTGTGCCTGAGTATAGTTTATCTAGTCATTTGAACTCTATGCTAAAATTTTCATCAGCTGTGGCCACTTCTGGAATAGTTAGCCCTTTGCCACTATGCCCACACAACAGGTATTTCTCAAGTGCTAAATACATGAAAATAGTTGGTAGCGTGTGTGTATTTTCTCCTTACATCAAGTCTTCTATTCCAAATGCAAGATATGGTTCCAAGACAAAAGAGGCAAAAGATCACAGCTGCAAACAGTGCATGAATAAAAACTTCCCTAAGGTTTACAAGAATAATTTTTTTTACTTGTTTTCCATTTTAGTACATGGTAAAAAAGTCATTGTGACTTCACTAAAACTTCACACTAACATGTTGCAATAAAAAGTGTGTTTGAACACTGGAGTGTTTTCCGGACTTGGGGTCCAAAGGCCTAACTCAAAAAAATGGGTTACTTTTCTATCTGCATGAGAAAATCTTAATATCTTTCCTTAATTTGAACAGTTTAATATTTTCAAAAGTATAACACTGATTTTTGTAAACAAGAGTTGGTGGAACTTAACTAGAATTTGATAGTGGAAAAATCAGAGCAGAGACATGAAACAAATCACAGAGACTTTTATCCCAAAGAAGTCATGTGCAATGTGACCAAGTCATCAAAATTCTTCAAACTTTCATTACTATGGATGCTACTCTCTTTTTATTCAGGTAAATCTATAAGGGTTTTGATGGGATAATCTGTGGCCATCAGTACCTTAAGAAGTAGGTCAACACATGAAAATTCAGTTTAAAGATATAATTAAAGTCAATGACATGAGTTAACAATGAGATATCACAGTGGTGTATGGCCCCAGAATATCATGCTGGAAGAAGAGGAAAGTGTTGGTTCTCATCTCATAACCTCCATGAAAAACAACAATAATTAAAAAAAAAAAGTCTTACCTTTCTAGGTGCATAAATGAACAGAGAAAAGTTGTATTAAAACACAAGAACCAAGAGGGGGAAAGTGTTTGAAATGCCCTATGCTCTGCAAGAGGCCACAGCTTTCTTGGAAAATAATTTCCTAAGAAAAATCAAACTGTTCAAGACAAAAAAATTAAACAATGGATCAATAGCATGTTTTTCAAGTATATTTAAATGAAGTCCTAAAAAAGAACCTATAGAATTACTAATACTTATTAAATGACAGAAAAAAGTAATTGAAATTACCTTCCTTGTTTTCTCTATATGTCTGTTTGAAACTCCATTTTATGTAATAACATGATGATGCACTGAAAGTTTTCTGCAAATGTAAATCCATCACATCTAAGGTGAAAAATCCACCAAGGGTAAAGCTGGTTTCTATATTGTTTAAACATAATGTACTATTCAGTCTAAATCATAAGGGAATAAGGCACTTAAAATAGGGTGTCACATTTCGAGGTAATAAATAGCAGATTGATTCAACCTCCCAGTTGATCCTACAGTTTACTTACATACAAGATGGAAAATAAAGTACTGAAGCCACTGTGATTTACTTCTCAGAAATGAGACACTCTATATTAGTGTAAATGAATGCAGAAGTCCTGCATTGACAATTTATTACATTCTCAGCCCAAGCCCTGATTAGATCAAATTGCAGTCATTCTGAGCACACGGAATATAACTCACTTCAGTTTCTAGTGAACGTTATTCAGTTACGTATTAAATAAAATAAATACAAAACCACCCCTGCTCCAAAACACAAAACTAAGTTTCTCCAGTACATTCTTTTTCAAAGCATGTTTGCCTCCTGATTTTTCAATACTGAGGGAAAGGTGTTCTACTCCAACAGTAAATCCATTTCTTCAGAATGTTTACCTATGGGATTTTTCTTAGAAGGTCTTACCCAAAATAGTGGAATTTGGAGAAATTCTCAGCATCAGTAAAACTCTGAAGTCGCTTGAAACCTCTCCACTAATGCTAGGATAAATAGATTTGAGATACAAAATTACATTTAGTAGTGATATTCCAAAACAGAAGGCAGGAATGTATTTCAGGTATTTCAGTGAACTGTCTCCATTTATTCCATTTAATCCTAAGCATGTTGGATGTTTTCACACTTAAATTTTATTAGCTTTATTAAGCAAAGACTCTGTAGATGGTCTTAAAATAGAAATTACTGCATTTAGACCCTGATTTGCCTGCTAAATATTTTCACTGATGTGGATTTATTCAAAAATTAGGAAGACTTTGCAGTGAAATCTGACCTACACCCTAACTTTAGCACACTTTCCTAATACTGAAGAACACACACCCATTTTCACTTTACCATGCATATATAAATTGCATCCAAAGAGACTATACACTTTAGTCATTGTCAACTATGCTTTTCGAGATACGGATCACCTTTAAAAGTTAACTTACAAGGAAACCAATGTGGTCTTTAAGAAACACCTGCACAATTTTTATGTGCCAAAATATTTCTTCATGCCAATTCAAAGATTTATGCAAATTACTTTTTTTTTTTGCACTTAGTTGCATAGACACCACAGATGCAACGTATGCCCCCCTCATTTCAACTCAAAGTACTTGGAGAATTTCTATTTTGAGCATATGAATGCTTCCATTAACATCAGTATTTCAGTCAGTCTTAGGCCATCACAAATAAACTAGTATAAATACTTGCCCAGCTACAATGTATATACCTGCAAGGGGCAAAGCTGTCCAAAACTGCTTTCAAACACTGTTCCATTGAGCTGAACTATTTCAAGCACTTTCAGCAACTATGATAGAGAACGCAATACCCCACTCCCATAGCTACCATGGCACAACAGTAGAGATGACAATCAGGACCAGGAAAACTGTCAGAAGCAAGCTGATTCGAGACATTGACAACTTACATAGCCTTCCATGACAGAATCCTAAATTCTTTATTAATATCCATGTAAATGCTTTCTGCATTGAAATATGTGGAGCAGCAGTGTCATCTAAAGTTTCTAATGATCTATTGCTGCTGCCCCTATTACAGAAAATGTAAATGTGAACTTCATCATCAGCTATACATAGTATTTTCTGATCTATATGAATTGTCAAAATAGTAGTATAATTCAAAGAAAACATACTAAGGTACCAAGTCTTTTAAATGTATAAGCTATCGTATATAACAGTATTTTTTTTTTAATTGTCATAATATAGTTTCCTGTGGTTTTGACAAAAATATTCATGGTTATACTATCAAGAAATACTTCCAGCAACAAATTTGTTTACTTCCAAAAGACATTCCAAGGTTGAAAGGAAACAGTCAACAACCCCACATTAGTTTATAGTCTGTTTATCATTGCAAATTAATGCTGTTCACTTGTTACCAGAGAGCCCTGCTCTGCTCATTCCAAGGGGCATGTTGATATTCCTTATTGCTTCTTTGATAGTGCAAGCATTGAGATAGACATCCAGTTTTTAAAAAAATTGAAAAGCAGAGGAGACTCTAAAGCAGCAGCAGTTCTTATAGGCTTATTTGGGAAATGAGGAAAACTAAGTATGTGGGACCCCTACTAAAGAAAAAAGGACCACTTGGGCCTGTGCATCTAGACTCAGTGAGCTCAGCAGGCTGGGCTTCAAGACTTTACAGAATTTTCTGGCATTCATTTCAGACTTGGTTAAGGAAGCCCAAAACTGCAAGGGCATCTTTACTACTAGGTCAAGAGAGTACCAAAATTATTTCAGAGTTCCCATAGCCAGGGTAAATCTCATATCCAAGTGACCTGAAAAGATTTCTCACTTCACACCACAGGAACCCCTTCCCACAGCCCCTTCTTACAACCCACTGGCTTAACAATATGCAGATTTTCAGCTGCTTCATGTCTTCATAACCTTATGGCAACTGGCATTCATTGAACAGTATCTTAGCATTTACTTTGACTTTAATCTTTTCTGCTTTCCTGAACTCATTCAAGTCTTGGCTTTTTTTACTGAGCTTCTCACTGTGCTGACCTCCATGAGCCAGTCATCCTCTTTTTCCATTAGAGTTCTCTCCATGAGAGTCACAGCCTGATGAAATCGCACTAGCTTGTTTCATTCTCATCCTTCTTAGCCAATCAAGCACCTCGGTGCTAAAAATCTCTTTTTGCTGGCGTCCCAGAGTTTATTTTCATTTGCTTTACCATCTACTTTATGTGACCAGTCTGTCAGTGAAAAGGGTTTACTGTAACAATTCCCCAACATTTGATGTTTTTCCTAAAGCTTCATCTTTACTGATTGCCAGACTATGTAAAAACATGGTAGGGGGTCTGGGGGGGGGTGGTTTTTTTGTTTCTGTGTGGTTGGTGGGGTTTTTGGGGGGCAGTGGTGGTGTTTTGTTGGTGTTTGTTTTTTGCTGGTGGTGGTCATTTTCCTTTTTTTTTTTTTTAAAGTGCTTTTCTTGTTCTTCTGGACTTTCACACAAAAACTGGAGGCATTGGTGACTGATCATCCTCTAACATTCTGTGCTTCTGGATACAAGGAAAGACTATTTTATCATTCTCAAACATTATTACTATTTTGCATACCTTTTTACACAATTCATAGGAAACAACTATACAATCACTGCACAGTGCTGACAGTTCCAAGGCATGTATAGGTATACTCAAATTTGGGACTATAAAAAAGAAGAGCTCTGCTCTGAGATGATCTGATCGAAGCATTTCAAATTATGTGCCTGCAAAGTACAGAAAAAAAAAATGCTTGTGCAAGAAAAAAAGTTCAAAAATAGACAATCTCTCTTCAGCTCCAGAACAAAGCAGGTAAAGGATACAAGTTTCAAACGCTACATTTTGGGTGGAAAGGATCAGGATTTTCAGAGTGAGCTAAATTAGTATTGCTCATTCAGTGTTTACTAGAGCTCCATTGTTGCCATGTTGAATAACAAAGATTTTTGTCATTTCCAGGTACTGCTACTGTTCAGCACAATGTTCTCTGGAGTTCTCTCGGTGCAGTTGTCTTAACTTCTGAAGCAAACATACCCCCCAGGAACAGGCAGAAGCTTGTGGGACTGTATTCATCTTAATGTAAAATAGAACAGGTTTCCAAGTGCTCCGTACAGTCAGGGCTGGCTTATTTAGTTTCAGTCTTAACGAAAGGAGCATTCTAAGATCTTCACAGCTTTCAAATTCGCAACTTAATTTTGCATCCTATAATTAAACATTGAAAGATAATAGCCAAATGTAGCCAAATAATTGCCTATAGCTCCATTATCTTTTTTAAGATTCACCTGATTTTTAACAAAAAGCTTTTCCAAGGGCATGTTATTCTGTATTAACTGTGGAGTCTTTACAATCTTTTCGTCGTCTTTTCTTTGGTAAGGATATAATTTATGTGTTATCCTAAAATATAAATAAAATAGAGGAAAAAAACCTTTACAGTGACTGTTTTGTTATTTCAAGTACTTATCTTTCTCCATTGGACTCTAGTCCAATGAACCTCGGTTTCATGGATTTTTTCCACACTTTTAATTTCACATACATTCAAGACCTTTTTTGCACCTCAAAATACTTATCTGCTTTTCCCCCTCTCATTCTTCTTCCAGCGATACAAAGCTGAGTTCCAAGAAGTCCACACTTGCTGCACTTCAGTACATTCTAACTCTGGTAACAAGAAACATTGTTTCCCATTGCTTTCTAAAATTTTTATACATAATAAATGTTTTTCATATGTAAGTTGTATCCGGTTTTCCACAAAAGGAGTACATTATTCACAACTTTCAGAGGAGGCAGCGCAACAAAAATCAAAACTTATGCACTAGTAAGATAACTTATATACTAGTAAGATGCTTTTTTTTTCTTTTTTTTTTTTTTTAACACCCATATACAGGGGCCTTTAAAAGTTAGGAAAAAACAGTTGCTTTCAGGTAGCTGATATTACCATATTTCCTCAGTGCATAGGCACGTAATTAGCTGCCTAAACAGCATCTCCCTTTTTTAAATGTTCAAAATAATACTTCTACCTTGCAAAGAAATTTGCGGAATACAGTGCCTTCTACCAACAAAAATTCCTGAGTATCTGATGAATAATGGCCATGTAAACTGTTAAAAAAGACAGAAAGAAATACTATGGTAGGAAGACTAGAATCAGCAATATTTTAATATAGTTCTAGTTATAAAAGTGGCTTTCTATAACTATCTGCTACCTTTTTTCAAAAGTGTTTGATGTCTGCCAAAACCCAAACTAGATTTTTTTTTTTTTTAATATTAAGGACCTTGAACAAGGAGTAGGGAGTAATTCAGTACTTTAATCGACTAAATATTTTAGAGGTTTGTCATCTGCACTTTAATGTCTATCTTTTCACCAGGTGCATAATAGCTTTAACACAGCAAAAGAAGGATCTATACATATCTCTTATGCCATAAAACACTAATCAGTGTAAACTTCAAAGCTTTTACTTGAGAGTGTAAACTTCTAAGAAAGATTAGATAACTACTGAGCAGGTGCAATCCAGGAACAAAAAATAGATGGAAACATAATAAAGGAAACCAGACAAAGCTGTTGCTAAAAGAAATTCCCTCTTTATTAAAGAGGAATGGCCATAGCAAAAAAGAAATTAAGATGTAATTACCACATCTGATAAGGATAGCCAAGCATTCTGCAGATATTTCTTCAAAATTTGAGTTCATCATCCAAAGGCAAACATTATTTTGGATTTCACCTTTGCACAAGCAGAGTTTGATATTCTCTTCTCTTGCAGTCATGTTCAACATATTCAATAAAAGAAAATTAAAACTTAACAATATTCATATTAAAAGGCACAATGCACAGTCCTAACTTGGACAGTTTTCTTTAAAACATTACCATTTTATATAAAGCATTCAACAATTTTAATTCCAATTCTGTAATGTTCACTGAAGCCAAAAATTTCCTAACCTCCTCAAACTTATTCAAGTAATAGTCACATACCTAAGCACTCACAGGCACCCTGATAAATTAACTTAATGGGATTAAATTCACACTTAATGGACACTGGACAGTAGTGTTCATTTCTTACTTTCTGTTGTGAACTGGAACTAACCAAAGAGACAAATATAATCCAAATACATGTGGAAAGTATGCTATTTTTGTCTCATGACAATGCATTTCATACACATCTAAACCTATGAATAGAAAAGCTTTGTATTTCATTTTACAGTTTTCAAACAAAATGTTTTATTGTTCTCATGTGTGATTAAAATGTCCAAGTGCTATTAAAATGATAACTCCATATGTCATCAACCTCGCCAAGATCTGTAGAACCTATCAGCACTAGAAAAGGATTGTTTGCAAAAAACCTAATAGTAATTATTACTTTTTTTTAAATTGTGCGTCTTAATGTTTCTGTTTTCCTGAAATATCACATCTCTTTCCATTGCAGGTAAGTACACACATTTCTCTTTTGCATGTTTGGTTTTGGGTTTTTTTGGTTGTCTTTCTTCCTTCTCTTCCAAAACCTCAGAAAGTTTGTCTCAGTCCATCAGCCAGGGCAGTTATATCAGCTGCTTTGTCACTTACCAAGTTCTGTATTACAAAAACATTGGGTATTTATACCAGTGTCCCTCTTTCTTTGAGGATAAATGGCCTGTTTTCCTGAGCAATGGAATTGTTCTATCCTCATTACTCCCATTAACCAGGGAATTTAAATCAGCTATCATAAAAATAAAAGGTGCAGGAAGCAGCTTTGACCAGAAAAACTTTCATTATCTTTTGTTTTAAAGAGAATATAGACTTCAGATAACAACTGTGAGGAAGCCAGCACCTACGTAAGCTATTAAACTGGACAGTTAATTCTGGGCAAAATGTTTACTCGTGGAGGGCATAGCAAAAGCATATTCTACACTGAAATTCCAGTAGACCTTTTAGAACAATGTCCTACCTCTCAGAAGTGAGTATTAGGCTACTATTTAGTGCATGGGAAGTAGAATTTAGGTAACTTTGGTCAGCGCAAAAAACCCCACAAAAATCCATAATAAAACATTCAGGTAGATATTTCTTTAGATACTGTTTGCAATATCCCACACTTAACAAACTGCCTAGTACAGGGTTCTTAAACTGCTTTTACAGTCTGAATATAGCTGCACTTGAGCCAGCCGGGGATGGGGATCCTACAATGAAAAAGAATCTCATGTAAAATCCTGGGCATGCTCCCATTGACTGGAGAATTTATAGTGGCTAGCAGGCAGTAATACCTTGCTCAAGTAGCTCTTCTCCTGGTGCATATCAACTGATTTAATTTATTCACATCAAGAGCTTATATACCACATCCTCGTCACACCATTGCCACTCCACCTTTCCTGTTGGAATACTATCACAGTTTCACTCCCACAGATTTCTTGGTGTTAAAATGAAGAGAACACGAAACATTATAAAATGAAAGCGCTTGATCTTTCAGTCAAAAATGCCAACGTACGTGTGCAACAACTTAGTGGGAAATATAAATATTTTCTGTATTTTGCTCAGATAATGTTATTATCCCCACCTTTGGGTATTCAAGCCACTGACAATATAGCATTTGTGAACAGATAACTGTATTTCTGGACTTGTCTACTCATAGACATACAAAATAGTTTTTTTCATTTCACTCAATCCAGAATTATATAGACAGATTTTAATACTTTTTATCTTCAAGTTTAACTACCATAGTAATTTTTACATATAAACCTGGGTTACTTGGAAGTAAGTTCTCAGTATGAAGCATGCAATCACACACTGCAAGGTACACATACATTCTGGTCCACAAATTTCATATGCAGAATGTTTAAGAGGAAAGAAGGGAAACCAAGAAACTCCAGCATGTGGCCTTTCTGAAAGACTTTCCTGGGGCCACTCTGAGTGGGCTCAGGCAGACACTACAGAGGCCCGCTTCCCCCAAGGGATGGCAGAGGAGCTGCCTAAACCCTCAACAACGGCTCAGTGGTAAGCATGAGAGAAAAAAGTATATAAAAATCTGAGCAAGTACCTGCCATTTCAGACTGTTACCAGTCACTAATGGGTACAAGGGCATGGAATGTGTCAGGTAAAATGGCAAAGGGGTGAGAGGGAGAGAGTTGTTCCAGTACAAGAAATCTCTCTAGTTCAACAGAGAGCAAGCATAGGTCAGACGTGTAATGTTTGGATCTGTATCTCAAACACATTCATTCGTTTTCCTGATTGTGGACAAAGAAACCAGCAGGATTACAATCAAGTCACTTTAATTTAGGAATGTTATTCATTCCAAATTGTATCAAAGTACTCATGTTCTACCTTTATATTTCTAGTTGCTAGGAAAAAAAAAAAAAGTTACTTTGCAGACAGTGCTTGATATCCTTCTTCCCTGGTGGCCACCAGAGAGATGAAACTATAGTTTGCACCTTCGCAATGCCAGCAAAACCAGCCTAAAGCACGGTGTAAAGCAATAGGCACACTGCGACCTGAGCAAGCAAGGACAGAATGCAAAAGACAACTTTGCACCGAGGTGGTAAGCCATGTAAATTACAAATGTGGGAAACTCTCATTTCTGCACTAAAACAAGTGATGTAATAATTACTTTGCCTCCTCCTTTCTAAAGGAATAAGCCATTTCCATGTTGTATATGAAATTGTCACTTGGTGATGATGTGTAGCTACTGCTACTGAACAGCAAAACCCATCCAACTTTCATTTACTGTGTGTTGTGAAAAAAGAAACTAAGGAACTCTGAATAATTAAAATATTTATATTGCAAACCTAATGTGTGTATACACAGCCCAAAGTTATTTTCTGACATGGCTAATGCAATATCCAAATAAGCTATCATTTCTAGCATAATATGCCTTGTTTCTTTGCCTTTTTCATAACAAATATTTAATATTCTGTGAATTAGTTTTATCAATCAGTTACTCTAATTTAGCAGTGTTAAAAACCAAAACCACCAAATACCTAAGCTACAAAACCTTACTTAATATATTATGTACAAAATAAACACAGCTAGTGCTCATTTAGTGGAACAGGTATACAAAAGAATTTCAAAAAGAATTCATCAAGAGAGAAAGTGATGCATGAACCTTTTCACTTCTGAGACACGTCAATAAAAACAGTGAAGCAAGACACTTTGTAGTCTAGCTCTCTTTTTCCATATGAACGAAAATTTTAACTAGATAAGACAAACTGCTTACTTGCTGGGGAGAATCTTGATACAGTAAGAACAATATGTTCATTAGCTATTTTTATTAACACAGAATGTGTGTGTGTATATATAGATCAGAAAATAATCTAAAATATAAAGTATGACTTGAAAACAGTTTTATATGAAAGCTACTTGTTTCAAGCAACGACGTAACTACAAGTCACAAACATATGTGGGTTTTTTAAGCAACACATAGAACTTGTTCTAACAAGGAACTCCTGAGCAACGAGTCATAAAACCCACTTGTAAATTGGCCAAGGCTATTTCAACACACCTGCCTACTCCAAATCCTTGTTCAACAGATAATCAGAGACTAGTTTTGGTCGAGAGTTCTACTACAGCAGAAGGGCCTACAAGTATAGAAGAAATGTGGTGTTTAAACGAAACTGTAACTAAAACACAGCAGCTTGCACAGCAAGGATTCACAGGTACTTGTCAGATGTTGTCTCTGTTGACAACAGAGTTACTCTTTCCTGAATAAGTTTGCGGGTATTCTGTAGGTTATTCTCATTTTACCTTACTACTAAGCACATTAGAGACCAGAATTCTCCTTAATGACAGTAAGGTATCAGTCGCTAGCCAATAAGCTTGCCCTTCCTATGTGCTGACCAGGTCACACAAAGAATGGGAAGGTGAGTAGCCATACTAAAATGCTTTCTCTTTGCCCAAATTCCTCAGGGGAAGGTCCTCACCACTGTGCCAATGAATTTCTTATGGCTACCTCCATCATAAATACTCTGATTAAAATGTAAATTCAACAAACCTATCAGCGTCCCATTAAGAGGACTCTTTAAAAACACCATTAATCAGCTGAGAGATATGTAGTGAAATACCACTTATCAAATCTAACTGCTTATGACAGTTAACAAAGCTTTATATTTGCCCCAAACATGTGCTGATCTATCAATTATGCCAGGGTTCACTCTCACGCTAATTGTACATTTTCTTCTCTAATGCATTTTTGCTGTTATCTCATAGGCTAATGAAAGCCGGGAAATCAATACATATAAATTATACATGCAAAGAAGGACTGCTGTGAACATAAAGTTTCTAATTAATTGCACTTGATTAATTTATATCCTTTAATTATCTTGCTAAGCCACAAACAACATAAATTTCCTTGCAATCTGGTTATTGCTATGTCAGTCATAAAAAAAAGCAGACACAGTAAATCTATGAAATCTAGCAAACTCCATTGCCAAAAAACGTGGTATGGCATAACACATAAATATAACCTGACTTACTCAAGACAACTATGAATAATTTTAGTGTGACAAATTACCACTAAATATGTTGTATATTTATTTGACTAAGGTTATAATGATATTATAACTTCATATATAGAATACAGGGTAAGCAAAATGCAGGCTTACCATGCAGGATTATGGAGGCTGTTAGTTGTATTTATAAAACAAATTTACAATACAGATGTAAGTGATATTGATATCTGATTGGTTAGGGTCAGGGACCAAATTATCAATAATCTAAATCAGGGCATTACTGTTTTTCTGTACTTAAAATCACATGGCAATTTGTGATGCACAAAATCAGGACATAATAATGACAGACCCAACTCTAAGCAGAGATAAATAAGAGCTACCTGTTGTCTTTTGTAAGAGGCAATTCACCAAATATAAATTCTTTCATTACATCAGTAGCTGTAACTGTATATACTTTTTTTTTTCCTTTCAAATTTTGTCCACTTTGGTAAACCAACCATATGTCACTGCTCTGAAATCTAATCCTATCAATCCACCAGGGTTGCTCTTTGTCCTACACAACAGCATTTTACTGAATATCTGTATCTACAACTTTCATAAATGTGTAAAAAGAAACTGTATCTGTCTACAGTGAGACTCAGACAGAGACCATCTGTCAGTGACTAAAGCTATTCTTTAAAAAAGAAAACATTCATCTGGGATTTGCCCTTTACAGAGTAAACCCACTTAACCTCCCAATAAGATTAACTGTTATTTATTTCCATTAAACAAAAATGACCATGCTAATATGCATGTAATAGTACTAACAATGAGAGAAACATGAGCTTCAACAATTTTTAAATTCTTTAAAATCATAAAAAATGTTATTTCATGACAGCTATTTTATTATTCATAAATAACTTTCATTTTTTTTCATTACAAGCTGTCTTCCGTGAAGTTGAGACTAAAAATGAAAAAAAAAAAAAAAGAGGTAAATGTTGAAACTAAGAGAGCAGGCTTTAGAGTCTGCCACACATTACAGACAGCAATGACTGTATATAAATTAAGTCAGAATAATGCATATAAAAACTCAATACCTTTGGAACACTGATGATTTTCACCTGTGCCCTCAACATCTAGGCATTTACAAAGAAAGGTATTTAGCTAGATTGATTGTACAAGGCTGGCTGAGTAGAGTCAGTGCAACATAACAGAGACTGGGCTTCTCTCTGCAGCAGCACAAGTTGCTGAAGCAGCCTGAAGCTATAGTGAAAAATCCCTTAATGTCTCTGCCTGGGCTGGCAAAACATGAGAGTACTGCCATGGAAGACTCCCTCTTCTACTGTGGAAAGACAGCCGGAGAAGTCTTTAAACACAGGCAACTCCTTCTCTCTCAATTTCGTCTTTATGCTTTTTCATCTGACCAAGTTAGTAAGGTGTACAATAGCAATAAAGACTATCCTAAAACATGAAGGACTGAAGTGCAAAATCCCTCATAAAATTAACTCCCAGGTCCCTGCCATCCCATTTTGCTAATAACTTTGACTCTAAAGTAACCTAGATGACAACCACAAAAGGTGTGCTCCTCCCCTCAGGAGAAGCCCGAGAGGAGCTTCATAAAGTCTGTTTCCACTGTAGGCACTATTCAAATCTTACCAGAGCCAGGAGGAATACATTTACCAGGTTCAGTTAGCTTTGCATCCAGCTTTCTTCATTAATGGTAGTGGCACTGTACAATCAATAAACATTAACACAAAGCAGTCATACAACCATTGGCATCTGCTATAAATAAGAATAATTAAATTGATGAAAGGAATCATCATTACAATTCAGCACAGCTAGAAAGTTGTTCCTAAAACAGAGAATCCAGAAAATACCAGTTTCTTCCCCTCAAACACAAAGTATACTAAAAATCAGAGGAAGAAACCTTGGGCATGCAAATTTCTTCTTGTGCTAAGGGTGAACAGTTGATGCATGACTTGAGTATAGTGTCTAAAATCCAACACTGGGGGAAACAAAGATCTTACAGTATATACAAAGCATTATACAGAAGCAGCTATTTTTAATTGTTTTAACAGATACTAAATGTAGATGAAGATGCATGATCAGTCATTTTAAAAATGCTAAAATCTCCTTTCTATTAGACAGCTGGTAAGAACAAAACTTTTTAGATAGGAAAATCAATCTTTTGACATTGTTTGTGCTGGCTTCTGTTTCTTCCCTGCTGAGGGAAGAGATTGAGCCCAGCATTGCCCAATGTTTGTGTACTGTCCATAAAGCTGTAGCTGGACAACGAACTTTGTTTTCATTTCTTTACAGAAAGAACGTTGAAGAGTGAAATTGAGAAAGGCATGAATTAACGAGGATCATGTTTAGCTACTGATAAAATTCTGACATAAGCATTGCCACATGCCAGAACATTACGGCACAGAACACTCCATAGTCATTGAGAACTAACTGAAGGCACCAGGGAAAGCTTTTATCCATCCAAAAAACATCAGCTCATCGAAGGAAAAACTTCAAAGTATATAACATCCACTAGAGTTCACTGGGTTTGTCACTTCAGATGTAAAGCACCTAGACAGAAACAGAGTGCTGAGGTTTGACTGCAATTACCTTATCTTGCCTATTTTTAGTGACAGGACCAGATTATTTTAAGTGCATTTTATAGAAAACCCTTCTTTACTGAAACATAAAGACTGTAATAAAGACAATACAATGTTTTGAAACTGTTTTAAATCCTTCACTCAGCTTTGCTTCTACAGATTTAACATGTAGGGGTTCTAATCTTACTGCTACTAATTAGAGCTTTAGTGTAATTGTGCCAACAGGGTGCTTGGCATAATAATTACTATTGAGAGATTCTGGTGGAGCAGTAACATGGCCACATAATAGAGATATGTCTAATATTATACAGCAATTACCTTTATATGTTGACACTTAAGTTGGATTTTAACCAAGTAAGGAGTTATTTTGCCTTTATTCTAAAGCTCCAAAGGCATATACATATGTATGATTTAGGTATCCATTTTTTCCTCCTTGATTCTTTTGAATATTAATTAGGTAGAAGAAAACTAGAAAACATTTTATTCCACATCATTCATAATTTAGTCTAGTTCGGCAAGGGAAAATGAACAAAAAGGCTTATCCTGGCAGGTCATATTTCTAATGTTATATTAGACTTAATCAGGATAATGTCCTCAGTACAAAGTTTACCATAATATACAATAAACTGAACTAAAAACAGAGAATGATTAAGGCCTAAAAAACCCCCCCTACATTTGAAAAGTGCTTGTGCTGCATTCCATTAAAGTCTTACTTGTTTTCAAACAAATCTTTATTTAACTATTTGAATCATTCTGTTCAGTGTAATACACAAGACTTAATTGTCCCTTAAACCTAAGGGACAATGCAGGAACCCTAACAAAGATACAGAAGAGCATCTTTGATCACTTAGTAACATCTACTATCTTACTATCTAACAAGTTTCAGATAATGAAACTTTGTTAATGACGTGAATCTGTAGTGAAAGAACACTTAGCAGCACTGACACATTTTGTTTGGTTTTATGTTTTTTACCTCTAGGAATATCAGCTTCAGCCATGTAATCATTAAAAATAAAATAATCTTAATTATGGATATTTGTTAAGGACAGCTTCAAAAGCAATTTAAACACACAAACCCTGCACAATATCGTAAAATAAAAAGCAATAGGCCTTTTCAGTCTACCTGTAGAATTTTTTTTTTTTTTTAACAAATGTGAACTCTTTTAAAGAATATGTACAGCATGGAGCCTGAACCAGAGCTCCATCTAGGACAGACAGGCTTGTTTTTACTGCCCCTTAGTGCTTCGCTTTTAAAGTGACAGGAAACCAATTTCTGATTACAAATCAATAGGTTAGTGTGCTACCACGAGGCAGTAAATTTAATTGTTGGTATTAGACCATAGAAGAGGATATCAGAATAGACCAGTTGTTGCCATTCTGGTGCATATAAAAACCAGTAAATAGTATTCCTTTCCTGCAACTCTGTATTTTCAAGGAACAATTTTTCAATAGTAAGTTGCATATGGCCTATTTGTCATTTGTGCATCATCATCAAAATAAAAACTGAAACAAACATGTCATATAAAGTGCATAAGTAAGTCTCAAAAACAAGAACCACTGAAATGTGCTGTATTAATTAATATAATGGAAACAAAGTATGTACGCTCCTGTCACACGAAATATCTTTTGATGAAGTCTCTTTTTTCTTTAAGCTTTTAAGATAATCTTAGAGAAATCATCAAACTATAAAAAGAAATCAATAAAACCGAAAAGGTTCCCATCACCCCTACAAAAATCCATAACTTTTGCATTTTAATAGAGACACTACAAGACTATACCAGTCATTTTCTTTCTGATGTGTTCCTTTGATTTCACTCTTATCTCACAGGACTCTTGACTTTCCTGAGAAAGGGATTATTGAATTGTATGTCTCCCTCAGATGCTCTTGATCATTCAAGTAGTCTGTACTTAAGAACGTTACAGAGTCTGCTCGGCTGCTGGCTCCTTGGGAACTCATCAGGGACTGTCATCTTAATATTAATTGGGTTTTGTGCAGGAATCCGAGTCCCACAATGAGAGGGTTTCAAGAGAGAAGATTATGCCCAAAGCCAGATATAGAGGCAAACATATTTAGCACAACAATTATGATAATTGCAGAAACACTCTGAGAAATAAGTAAATCTGATTAAGGGCACTTCTACATGATCAAATATTAATCTGATGTCTTCACTCTAACCTGGTTTGAACATAAGAGGCTTCTTATGGTTTTATGTATTAACAGATTTGTAGAAGCTGAACTCATAGTACCTAATAATATGGTACATCCAAGTCAATACAGTAACAGGATCTTTACGGAATGTAATCCACTTAAATTAAAAATAGACACAGATTGAATCATAAAGCTTAAATTAAAATTGACATACAATTAATCAATAAAACATTTTATATAAAGTCTTGTATAAACTACCATAACATTTTTCAATCTCATAGCACAAAAACTTGTGCATTTCTTTTTATTGAATAAAGAGTGCATCACTTCAGAACAAATCATCACAAATACCACTCGGACAAAGATTTAGAAGTTTCCAGACTCACATAATACCCAGCAAATTAAACACACTTATGTTTACAAAGGTGAGATTTCTCTTTAAAAATGTGTATTAGCTATAGATATTTGAAGAGTCCAGTTAAACCATTTAATCTTTAAAATCGCTATTATTTATCAGAACTGTGGGCCAATGCTGTGTATTTGAGTGATGAGTAATAAGACAGTGGCAGCAAAATAAAAGTATTTGCAACACTGATTTCTCTACTTCTGTGTGCATGTACGTACTTGTATATAAATATACATATACAGACCCCTCTGTCAAAATTCCATACAAAATCATGTTTAATATTCTGTACATATTATATTTAATACTATTGTGACAAGTATTTTCAGTTTGTTATACACAGACCAGTTTTGAATAAACCTTAAGCTAATAAATACAGTATGCATACATTTTAATATAAATTTGCAGAAGTAGCAGCAGTGCCTGAGAGCATCTACACTATATTTGCATAGTCATTTAAGTTAACTATACACGGAAGTTTTCATCTAAGTTAAGTCTTCAAAATTGAACACAAAGCATCTGAAAACTATTACAGTAATAATATATGCACAGAAGCCTTCCAAAAAGGATAATATATCTAAAATTGTAATAGAAAAAAAAGAATTATTTCAACCTGAGAAAGAAACACACACAGATGCCTATCCATTTTTATTTGTAAGTATTAACCACATATAGACCTTACGTGAAAGGTAAATCTTGCCAGCATGGCTTACCTCCCATAGTAATTAGGCTTGTGTTTCTGCTTTATTAACTCTGATACAACAGTGTCCTGCCCTCTGTCACCAGGGGTACTAATAGATGATAATCACTACGATTTGGAAACCATACAAATTAAATGATGAAGTGAGATGAAGTGTAGTAATGCAATGAGTTCAAGGACAAGCAAGTAAGGCATTTCAATACTCATTTTCAGGATATTAAATAGTAAACACATGAAGAAATTAGACCACTGTTTATCACAGAAATTAATAATTTACATTTAAAAGTTACTAATACATATTCCTGAAATATTAATGTTTTAAAGATGATACTAAAAGGTTTTCCTTCCACAAGACAGTTTACTTTTCCCCTAAAAGAAACATTAGAAACATCTTTCTTATTTATAAATGCAATGAAATCTTAACAAGATTTAACACTCCCTATGGACAATTTTAATTTCATGTGGACAGAAATTATATTAATATATTGGAAATACATTTTAATCTGTATTACTACAATATTGAGAATGTGATACTCATTCATAGTTCCTAACTACAGTTTTTCATCCATTAATCTCACAGCATTAATACTGCAAACCTACTGTTAATTTTTTTTAAATCAAGTGGTTAATCATGCAGAAACATAACCCAGCCGACAAAAGTAACTAAACTACAAATAGTTGTCAGCATTTTCTTCTTTGAGAAGTTAAACTGTTAAAACTTGTGATGAATATCATCAATTTACTTGAATTTCAACAAGAGGCTTCAAATTCTGAAATGTCTGCTTAAATGATGGATTTTATTTGAAAAAAAAAATCAGCTTTGTAAGAGACAAAGCACTGACAGGAGGATACTAAGTCTGAACACTGTCACTGTGCTTAACTGCCTTTTCAAATCCATACTTGTCTTTGGTGACTTATCAATAATACTCTCTTCTTATCACATTTGTTTTTTTCATTTAGTTTCAAAGTCTTACATGTTTCACTGTAAATCTAAGACTCCCACATTTTGAGAAGGTAGAAATATATTTCAGGGTATTTGCTGAAAGCCAAATACGTTTCAATACAAGCTAACAATCAAAAAAATGATTACTGGAAAATTTTCTGTCAAACAGTTGGATTTTTTTTTTAATAAGTAAACAGGTGAATGCAGCTACTTAAATGTATTATCCAGTTATCTTAAAAAAAAAATCCTGGTGCTTGGGAAAACAATCCATGTATTCAAATCAAAGTCACGATTTCCCAGTAATTTTCTAAATCAATATATTCACCTACAAACAGCTCAGCCTAAAAGTTTTGAATTCTGTTAGATATACCTTTCAATAATCAGGACGGTCTGCAGAAACATAATTCTCTCTGGGCCTATATTGTGCACTTTGAGAGCAAACAGTCTGCATTCCTTTTCCAGCTAAGCAAGTACAGTACCTTTTTCAAGAGGGCTTGTAATAAAAAAAAATATAAAATACTATTTGTATCTTGTTCATGCATATTGATATATAATATTGTTTCATTCTTTGATGTGTTAAAATAAAAAACAATATAATTTCTGAAATAAAATTGAATTCTGCGTGTGAAAACTATTTAAAATTATATCAAAACATTTAACAGTATAGGTCTTCTCTCTACTGATCCGACAATCTATAAAGTATGTATTTTACTTCAGTGCCACAAAATATATATAGCCCACATAATACAATTCCATTTCAGATTTAAAAGACTCACACACTATAATTTCAAAAAAGTGCCCTAAAAATTATAGTTTCCATCTTCGAAGAGAAGAGGCTTAAGAGACAAAATCAACACTGATACTTTGCTAATAATCATTCAACTAGCTACTTTCTGTTCTGAGGAATTGTTTTCCATGGTTAGCACGTTTGCATCCATTCAGTCCTAGATGCATATTATGGCAATTAGATATTTATCCTCCCTAATGTACACCGTTTTTATTTATGTTGAACTTGAATCCATTATCAGAAACAAAGCTGCACACACATAACCCTAACCAATTGCTGGGGATGCACACAGACTACTGCTTGTTTACTTTGGGCAGACTAATCTTATGGCATGCATTAAAAAATGTTGTACTTGTCACTGACTAATACAACAAATTGAAACCTTGGAACAATCTTATTTACAATTCAAGTGCTCCATATTTAATTCTTGCATCAGATTTTTCACTTAACCCTTTTGTTAAATAACTGAATCTCAGAGCAATGTACAGCTACGCTGCAATTTAAGACTAAGTGCAAGATCGTTTCATTTGCTACACATAGTTTTTATCTAAAAGATATATCCAGAATGCATTACCCTACTGTATCCTTTTTAGGACCTCAGTTAGTATGCAGTATATAATTGAGTATTTCAACTGTTTTGTACTATTCACACAGCTAGGGTTATTGCTGAAAGAAAAAAAACACAAACTTTCCCTCATCTGTATTCCATAAATAAAAGGCTTAGCTGCTGTTTTTACTTACAGTTCCCAGAATTTCTTTCTCTTCTAAACCATCTTAACTCTTAATATGAAAGTTTTATTAGTTATTCTGTCAGAAAATTCAAACCTTTACTAAGTGACATGAACAGTTACAGTGAGTTTAAGTGTGGCTGGGTACCCCTGATTCCATCAGGAAAAAACCAAAACAATATATGGCATATGTTAACATCTAAAGACTGAAAACATACCCAGTAAAATAGTCCCCCAGACTTAAAGGAAATCACTATTTAATTCCACAAACATTTGTTTCAACTCAGGAATTGCACTAGAAACTTTAAGTAGTTTTCTGGTTCAAAAATTACTCCAGTTGATACGTGGAGTCATAAGATGCTGCACAGCACCATCTGCTGGTTTGGACAATGGGCTCTGGAGACAACGTGCCCAATTACTCCTGTGTTATCTGAAATGTAAAAAGGCAACAATCCACTCACCTTAGTTCCACGGGATTTGTAGAATTCTGCATAGATTCACTGTACACACTGAAAGAGAATGCGGGAGAGAGACAAGCAGAGAATCAGATGTGTACGTAGAGACATCTGAAAATCATACAGAGATGAAATCTGAGCAGGAAGGCCTTATTCAAAAGAAAAAAAGAAAGCTGAATTTCCTTTGTCCCAGTCCAGGAAAGCACTCATTTTAAGCTTTTTCATGAACATTATTTTCTTGTTTCAATCTAGATAGCTTTCCTTTTGGAAGGAAATTTAGGAGGTTGTTGGATGTAGAAAGAATTTTTTTCTTAAGCAAGAGCATCACTACAGTTTCTATCCTAGATTAATCCTTACTTAATAAAGGCTAAACTCAGAAACATTTTATTTTGGGTTATAATGAAGAAAGGCATTAAAAATTTGTATAAACATAACTTGTGAATAATGTATTTTGGTTTTGTCCAGGCTTCATATATACAAGCAGATTAAAAAGAAGTGACATTTGGAACGCTATCGTTACAAAACTATGAAAGCTAAAACAGCCCTCTGAATATTTTCTGAGAAATGACTGGTAAGCAAGTCAGGAAGCTGTTTAAACTCACGTTTTTATTATTTTCTTGCTCTTTATTTATTTAAATAAATAAATTTGCTATTTGCTTGCTATTTATTTATTTAAAAGCAAAATACAAGCAGCCTTACATCAACACAAAACAGAACATTTTTTTTCCCCAAAACCAGGACTATCCAGACCTCTGAATTGTTAACCTTTTTTTCTGTGCAGTTTACATATGAGCAGTAGCCATAGACCTGATGTAAAAATTAAAGGCAAATTGTGCAGCATTTTTGGAGCTGCTTGTATAAGCACCACCCTCACACTGTAAGAGTACAAACGATAAAACTGGGTCTGAGAGTCCTTCCTCGGTGACACCATTCCAACTGTGGTAACAGAATTCTACAGATGGGAAACCCAGGTCCTGCTCACACACCTCTGACTGCTCCCTGTAAATTAATTTGTTTACTTGATGCCTGTTTCATGAGGTGTGTAGAGGCCTTAGCTGGTACATGTGCATACCAAAAATATCACACATTTAGTACCCACTGTGGGGTCCTGGCCACAGTGCGCTCTGTGACAGCTTGATGATAAACAGCTGCCCTGCTTGGAGAACACGCAGAGCGCACTGGGCATCGTGAGCAAGGAACAGGTAAGCAATGTTAGCAGAACTCGCGTTTCAGAATAATAGAACAGGCTGCTTTGAAAACCCTATTGCAGAGCTATCTGAGCTAAGAGCATGGTTAGAACTCGGTCAATGCCTGGTAAAATAAGTATACTCTTACCAATTTCAGCAAGAGGTAGCTCACATCTTCAGGGCAAATACTGTCAGAAAAATCCCCCTCTTCTTCCCCAACCCACAGCCCAATGCCTTTGTTATATCTACAAATAAATCAAAGTAGTAGATTTATAACTTTATATTTAAGCCAGTGTAACATTTGTGATTAAAAGAAAATTAGGAATGGACTATTTTTTCCATTCAGTAAGCTAGGAATCAAACCAGTGTGCTCACCTGCAACCAACATAAGATTCTACCAAGCTCTGCAAATTCAAAGAACAACGCATCATTGCCTGTCTATACCACAGAACTGAAAAGATAGAGACATACAACACAGCAGTGCTGGTTAGCACTGGTATAAATAGGAAAAAAAACAAGGTGGTTAAGTAACGGATAAGAAAAAGCCTTTATCGGGTTTATCAGATTCCTCTGGCAGCAGTATGTGTCAGAACAGTCAAACCTCAAAACCAGAAAATGCCTTTACTGTCTACCCTATAAGTATTTTTATAACATTTTATTTGGTATTGTTCATCCCACAATATGGTTCTATATCAAATTATAATGGAAAACTGCTGCTCAACTTCAGTAACTCGGTAGTTAGTATGTACTAAGCATGATATTATTTGTCACTGGAGTGTGATGTCACAGCAAAGCTTCTTGCACCAGGTTTAAGACACCACTAGTTGTTATTCAACAACAAAACCCAACAAACAAAAACCAACAACAAAAAGATGAGAAAAAGTGATCCAAAGAGGTATCTCCAGCTGAACTATATTACCTACTTGGCACAGTCTAAAGCTGAATTCTTGTGTCAGCATCTTTACCATATCGACACACAGCACAACTTTCTATTTAATTCCTTCCTAACATTGTAAAGGAATAAGTTTAGTATATCAGAAAGCAACAAAATATTGAGTCACCAGTACCAAGAGACGTCCAGCTAGCTATTCCAAGCCCTACTCACAAAAAGTTGATTTTTGCTCTTATCAAAATACCTACATTCTTGCTAATTTCTAGTATCCTTATAGTTGTTTTAAACTACGCAAAACACATTGGCTTAAACTTGTAAGCAGGCACTTCTACGTACCTACCATCTTGCAAATATATTGAATATCAATGTGCCAAGAATCCGGTAACACAGATGAAAGCTCTAGGATCACAGATAACAGTACAGAGTCAGACATTTTCTCCTGTGTTCAATAAAAGCATAATGTTGAGGAGATAACAGACTTCACTTTCAATCACCTTCAAATATAACAATTTTTTCCTTTTTTTTTTAAATTTTAACACATCTGAAAACAACATGAAACCTCACAAATAAATAATGAGCCAGAAGAGAGATTAATTTTCATGAATTTCATGGGAATTTGGATTAGACATTTGTTTTACAGACTCCATGGGACAGGAAACAGTTCTTCCACATTTTGCCAAGTGGCCTAACAAACAGAGCACTTCAAAAAATCTCAGTGGCAGCCAAGTCCTGTCACAAACTGCATTTTAATTAAATACTACTCAGACTAAATTAGTAAGAAATCCCAGTTATTTAATAGTTTCATTGGAAAGAGATACATGCCCTATGAAAGAAAAACACCTCAGCAAGGTATCACTTATTAGGATCTGAGTATCACTTAATTGCATGGAAATCATATATATATATATATATATGCTTTGAACTGATGCGGAACCACTTATCCATGACATGGCATCTATTGAAGATTAACATTCTCCAATAGAAAAATTTTCAAGCCACTGCCCACGGCCACAAGAAACTACAGTTAAAACTGGAGATGGCAAAAAAAATTCAAAGTTTGGGTTCAAGCATATTACTGCATGAATATGACTGCCCACGGACTACTGAATATTTGTGGTCACTACATCTTGATATAGAATGAGTTTGAATCATTGCTTGTTTATGGACAGCTACAAATGTAAATGTCTGTGATGAATAAACACAAACAGATCTTTGTTGTTTCGGAAGAGTGACACGATTTTTCCACTAGCACGCTACTATAAATAATAACCTCTGCAACCAATTAAATAATTTGCAAGAATGACCTCAAGTCATATATGTGCATTGTGCCTGCAGCTTACAAAGTTTTGAGAATTCCCTAATTTTCATATGCTAAATTTGTATTATCATTATCAACACAAAAAAATCTAGAATTCTAAAGTCCACAAGTAGTTCCACCACAGCATGCTTTACAGTTTTTTAATGACTGCAGTTCCCAAAGTACTCAGCACTGGTCACAGAAGTCAGGGAGTAGGATGGACTTCAGGTGATAATTCATGTTTCACTTTGAACAGTTCTCCACACAACAGGGCCTTACTCTCGGTTAGCATTACAGCAGTACTATATTTTACAGTATTAATAATGCTGCAGGCTCTGTTGCTATACTTGTTATTTCTGTTCTATGCCCTTGAGTTTACAGACACCTTGCCTGTTTGCAGAAAAAGCTGCCACTACAGGTGGCAGAGCCAGTAAAATTTGCTACAAAAGCATCCTGAAAGGATCAAACCGTGGGACTCATTACATTCCTACCTCCTTTCATTAAAAAAAACCCAACCAAACAACAACACCCACCAAAATCCCATACTGTCACTCTCAAAACCCAAACCCCTCCAGTTGGAAAATATACATAGTGAACTAGAGCAATTGTAATATATGCTTCCCAAAACTGGTGACAAAGTGAAAAGCGCAGCAAACAAAGTCATGAGGATTGCACTTGGAGCCCTACCCAGCGAGCTCAACAGATTAAATTCTTACTATACCTTAATGATGTGAATCTAACTGGTAGAAAATCCTATTTTTCAATATCTTAGCACAGTAGATCGATTTTTAATGTAACTATTGTCACAATTCTGCAAAGGTTATATATGAGCATTTGTCTAAGTGCATTAGCAGCCCTACCAAAATCTATGCAAACAATCATAAACAGGCATAAACTATATCATCTTACTAGGCATTCTAATGACATTTTTAGGATAAACGTATTACAATGTTTAGCCATTTGATGGAACAGTATCTTAAAGCATTCATTCCTTGCCTATTTCAAGCCTTCACCTATTCCGAGATCATTACTGCAAGAGCTCCGAGGATACTCCGTTTCATAAAAATGAGAGGCTTAACTGTTCGGTTCACGTTAGTGCCTCCAAAGACATTAAGAAGTTGCCTTTTCAAAATATTTTATTCAAAGAAAATTCTGACAGCATGCCAGAAAAATACTTTGGTATAAATACAAAAAAGAATAATATTTTACATTTTTTTCTGTTTTGAGATCAGCACACAAAAATAATTTTAGTATTAATAGTTCTCAAATAAATATAATCACCTATCGAACCCAAAACATTCTGTGATAATTCTATGAAGGCATAAACATGCCACTGGGTGAGTTAACACAAAGAACAACCTGTCTTGTGCTAAATTAATGACTGGCTATTTAAATCTGCCCTGAATGAGAAGGTAGTTCCTTGCAAACACAGACATTAGCAAATACTATGTATTACAGGAAATTTTTAAAAACTAGAAAGAAAGCATGAAAAAGTGAGAAATGAGAAAACAGAAGTTTTGAGTAATGGCTAAATTCCATCTTTAAGTTTTCTTAAATCTGCTAAGCAGAAAAATAGCAAGTGAGAATGACAATGAAAAATGGTTTTTTGATGCAACGTCCAGAAATTAATCCAGGTTGGAACCCCCTTCATAAAAAAAGCTTAAAGAGAATGAGCAAGTTTCAGAGGCCTAATTTACTTCAGTGAATTTGGTTCCAAAATTGAAGGAACTATCTAGAAAAAGATTTTTAAAAATCCGATCTCACAAACCCAAGGATAAAGCTTAAAAAGCTTTGAAAGTCATGATCAAACAGAACTGCTGAACATTATTGTGGTCCCACAGTCACACAAACATTGTCTTCACACAACGATAAGAATCCCATTTTTATCTCAACTGCTTGCACACTTATCAAACCAAGCAAAATGTCATGCATCATACCAGTCTAATCTCAGATTAAGGAAATTTCTAAAGGTTTATGAAACTCTCCCAGACAGAAGGAGATTTGGGAGGTTTGCTTTTTAAAACATTTTAGATAAGTGTGTGCGCTCATATGGTGAAATAGAAGTGCACCCTGTTCCATTCAATGACTGTCACTTCACTAGGTTGTTCAGAGCAGTTACTGAGAATAACAAATGTACTTCAGAAAGTCACCTTCTAAATGCAGAAATTCTACAGGCAACTCATTCAGCATCAGGTCTTTTACTTTTAGGTTTATGCTTTTTTTTTTTTCTTTCCAGCTTGCATTCATATCCATTCCCCTCTTATTATCCAAAAGCCTACTACTTCTCAATTGTATTTTATGTACCTAAAATGTACGTATAGTGTACTGACTAAACAAAACTGAAACACACCATGCAGAGATGGAACGCAGAAGGAACACACCTTTTAGGATGCTAAACTTCTTGCAGTAAATGTTGCCATGAGCCAATGAAGTGGTCTTTAATTCCTGTCTCTTCAACACTTTCTACCTTCACTTAATACTCAGCATATTGGATGCTGGAAATAGTGTATTGCACATGCCAGCAGTAGTGAACACACTAATTCCAAGTGTCACATTCACTAGTTTGTAGCTCTAGTGAACAGTTCACTGCCGCTCTAATTTTTGTGTGTTTTTCAAAGGCAGGCACAAAATGAATATCAAAGCACGGAAGTAATCCACACTGGGAAACCTGTCAGAAATTGTTGGGAAAATTAAGTGAATCAATAGCATGTCAAGGGATTCAAATGGAAAAAATATTGAATATTCATTTTCTCGGTTTCACAGGGGTAGGGATTTAGGAGAACTGGAGCAGCTTGTAGGATTTTCGACTTTCTTGAAAACGTTCAAATAATTTTTGTGATGTGCTTTGAATTCAAATTTTAATTAGTTCCCCTAAAAATTGTATTTTGATCTTCAGGTGGTATACTTATGCATATGCAGCATAATTATGAGAACTAGTCTGAATGGCCCAACAACTTTTAAGTACATTGTGGCAAGAAAAAAAAAGGTACAATAAGAAGTATTCAAGTTTGCTCATTACCATGCAGAAACACATGGAAAGCAGCTATACATATGAAAGTGCTGCTACAAATGCTGCTAAGTAGAAACAAATATAAAAAAATACCCGAGTTAATTTCAGTGCTTTAATGAGATTTACAGCATATAAAATATATTTTTTTTAATGTGGTTTACATTCCAGGAAATGTGATATGCTTACACAAGCAACTCTTAATGGAGGGCTATGTCTGTGCAGTTTGTTACTTAGGCTGCAAACTTGCTTCATCTGTTTGCCAAACAGCTGTAAATATAGTTCTACACAGGCCATATTATGCAATTTCGATACCTGAATAAACAGAAGCACAATTCTATGTTACTTTTTTCTGTTAGAAAAATATCAGGCCCCTTACACTCATAATACAAGAGAAAAGAAATTTTGAAATAAGTCCTACAAAGTATCAAATATGAAGTGGGGATGGTGGGAAGGGAACTAAAACAATTCCTCTACTGCTTATTTATTTTTGCGCATAACTATACAAATATTTGCAGGCAACCCAGTAATCCATTCATAGAGAAAGTTATGAAATCTCCTCATTAAAGTCAAAGCTTTGCAAACCAGGTAACCTTTGGTCACATTTATTTTATTATCTTCACCTGCCCCTTCTTTGAAGAATGCAAATATTTTTAAAGAGTTAAATAGATCTTCAGAATTTACTCAAACAATTAAAGAAAACACAGCATTTGCAAACACGATAACAACTTCCTGATGTTCAATGTGCATGCTTTTCAGAAACTGCTCAAAATTAAGAATGCACCTACAATTTAATTGAAAAACTGTCATCCATAAAACATGCTTCCATCTTTGCATCATAGCATAATTTTTTTTTTATAGTTCTCTAGTTAGAAGCCCTCTTTCCTTAATATAAACAAAAATGATGAAACTATCATGTAACAAAGTTTAACTACTTTCGGTAAGGCAGGGAAATTCTACGTTTACTTCAGAGAAGTCAGAAAACCACTTTCACCAATCTTAAGCAACAGCAGAAATAATAAAACATAGAAAAAGCAAAATCTAATTTGTTTTTTTTAGAACTGTTCCTTCCTTTGCCTCAGAAGATTGACTTGCAAAGAATTATGTCGGTGATTTCGCAGTGTCTTTGCAAGTTAGAGGGAAAAGAAACCTGTAAATACCAAACATTTGCTCTTCAGAGAATAACAAGAAAAAAAAGATAAGCAGTTTCTTACAACAAATTTTAAAAGTATTGTCTAAGTAATAGTTCCCTAACACTCGATTATTTTGTTGCTTTTTTAGTTGGAATTTATTTTTCATTTAACAGTAGGGCTTTATATCCCCTTTAATAAAAACAAACAAACAAAACCAAACCCAAAACAAAGAAACACCTTAATCACACTATCAACCGTTACTCCCATGTCCTCCTAAGTCCTTTCCTAGGAAAGATGAACTTCTAGTAAGCGTGTTAGTAAAAAGTGTTTCCTCTGACCTCTCATTGGAAAATTCTTCACACTTCTACATTAGGTGCATGGTTAGCTTTGAATGTTTAAATGATGCTCCTTGCTTCTGCCTAGATTCAACACAGAAGACAAACAAAGCCTTAAACAGTTCCCAGCCCATCACAATCACACACTTGCTCACCTTCTTCACAACAAGGTTATTTTTCACAATGGCTGTCTCCCAAAGTAGCATGACTGTGAACAAATGGTCTTATTTTGCAAACCTTTAGCACTTTTGAATTTTGAATGTGTCATAAAAATGCTAAGATACTACTGAAAGGCAAATAAATGAATATAGGAATTTGTGTTTCAAATAGCATCTCCCCATTTGAGTACCTTTCAAATAGTAATGATTCAAGAGAAAAAAAAGGTGTGTCTAAAAAAGATCAAAATGCCTATAGTCCATAGGTACAATTTTCCGGGGAAGACAAGCAAAACACCAATAGAAGCGTCACTTCTTTCCGACTCTGCATTCCCATATCTAAAAAAGCACCTAGAATTAACTACATGCTCAAGAATCTTGCATTGTCAGGGGTGATTTAGACAAAAGCAGTGAATTTTCACATCAAGGCCACCTGAGGAAGATAGCAGCAATGAAAACACAGCTGTTACAAGGTAACAAGATTGCTTTCACGAAAGAGGATCTGCAGCTACAGTTACTGACAGGGAAAGAGATTTTCTAAGGAGTAGAATTGCTTTGTCTAAAAAAAGGGTTTTTTAAGAAAAGGCTAAAAGTAATAAAGAAAACAATTTTGCCAGGAAATTTCAAAATAAGCAGCCAATATTAAATGTTGACTAGGTTGAATCTGGTGACAATTTAACACGAATCAAGTTTTATACATTTTATAGAGGCAGCTCTCATGAAAAAGCATTAAATTCCATCATTATCTCCACCCAAATTTCAGTTTTCTGTATAATTATTATACAGAATATTAAACATTAACCTTTTGATTTTTATTTTAGAAAGCATTCAGCACATTCAGGCATCAAAAATTCAGTCACTAAAAAGCCACTCTCCATTTGGCAATCCCGATAGCCTGCTACTGCACCTTCATCCTCCATGCTACATGCATTTCATGTATTTATTTCAGCTGTGCATACTTGTCAAGTCCATGCATATAGCCCCCATCTAATACATTAGCTTTTATGGGAAAAATTGTTCCACTATTGATCCAATGGCTAACCATCACATTTTTCATGATCATGCAGCTTAGAAAATTGGAAGTCTGAGCCATTCAGAAGAATGTTAATCATATTTGATCTGGGAAAGTTTTGCAACCTTAGCAGGAAACACTGATTTGCCAAGTTAATTTGCCCTCTTATTCTAAGAAACTCAGTTTCACAATCTCAGGTTTCCTGGAGTTAATACAAGGTGGAAAACCCACAAAGTTGTAACACTTGTGAAGAAACCAGTAGAACTGATAAAACAACGATGCTCAAACTATGTGAATGCAGGGAGCTTTACATGAAGAACAGCAAGAGACTATATGAAAACAAGAATGGACTGAAGCAAGTGAAATTCTGAAACAAAATAATTACTTAGTTACAGACCTGTTTGATACTGACAAGTTAAGAGAATACTCCTGTAAAAATGCGAAATTAACATCTATGGAAACTGCAGTCTAATGTTTCACAATTCTTCCAAGAGTCGCATACCTCATTAAACAGAATCAGTCTTTGTGACCAGCTTCTAAGCAATCTTAACTCTGCTTTAGCAGCATAAAGCTCATAATAAATGAACAGTGGAAAACTTGGTTTTGTTTTTTTCCATGGGAGGTGTTTTGTTTGTTTTTTTTTCCATATTTACTTCTTAGAACTATATTATTAGTACAAGATACGCAACTTCCAAATCTCTAGAGCCTTAGGTGGACAATGTAATAAGCAAAACTCTATCTGATCTTGTCTTCTATTTTACTATACCTCCTATTAAAACCTGAAATGTGTAAAAAAAATTTTCTGTTTGCCAAAAGTAATTCCAGGAGCCCCATATCACTAAAAATCAAAGAAACTCTGAAAAACGTTAAAGTGATTTACTGGACATGATCACAAAGTAGAAATTACTCAATTCTTAACACCACTATCAAGGTATACCCATTGTCAAAACAAAGCATTCAAATTCCACAAAATCATTTTAAGCAACATAGTTGGTCACATTAAATGTCTTATGTATTAAATGCACCTGCATAAACAAAGATCTCCATTTACTTGGCAATATAATTCAAACTCTATCCAGACTATAGTAAGTTTTATGAGTGTTCTAAAATTCTGCCTAAAACAAGGAAGTTACAATAGTTGTGACATTGCTTTCCCACTTGAAACACCATGCAAGTACTGATTTGGTGTCAATAGCCTTGGTGAATAATGTTGCATTTGCTAATCCAGCAAATGATAACAGCTTTACCTTGTGTAAGTTTCCTATCCGTGAAAGCAGAAGATACTATACTTTAAAATAATTTTAAAAAATAAATCAAACAACAAGCAAACAAAACTACAGTTCATCTTCATTCTGCCTACTAATATTTCTCTAATACTAAAAACCTAGCTCCATAACTTTGGTTCTCTTAGATCCATGTGCATTCCTTGCTTCCTCCTAGAAATTTTGGCTACTGCTTTCTCCACAACCCAATGTGACAATAAATGCAACAGTAGCTTCCATTGGCTGGCAAAAAGCAAAGCACATCATGATAGTTCAGCTAGACGTACAACAATCCCGCAGTAATATACAACAGCAGTGCCAAATGCATTTCATATGGGCTACGTGAAATCTGGCAGACCTCCCATACAGCATCTCACTGCATGAGTTATAACTGATGGAAACGTTTACAAAAAGATACTTGCAAACAAAATTGTCATGTTTCACACAGATCCATCTTAACTCCAAATCCAGAAAGAGAACTGATGTGATTAATTCCAAAGACTGGTGAATTTGAAGTACTTATTCTGCAATCATAAATACAGTTCTAACAAGTCAGAGGGACTACTCAGTGAGACGGCTCATGATGTCAGAATTGTTATTATCTTAAACACAAAGCCTACCTCCTCCCAGAGTGCAATGTCCGGGCAATTCCATGTGAAATCATGAACTTAGACATCATCCCTATTGTAGCAAATCCACATGTTTGTTACCATTCAAGTCCAGATTGAAATCTTTTGATACCTCAAAGTGGCTGTCATTTGACTTTTGTTTTTATTGTGCTTCATCTGATATACCACCCTCTTTACCACGTTCCTACTTGAAGAGCTGCAGCAGAGGCTGCCTTTAGCCCTTCTTCCTTTCCCTCCCTTTTTGCCCATGACAGACCAATAAGCTTTTTTCTTACCTGCAACAAACAGGTGAAATACAGATTAACAACTTTTCTTCAGAGCTTTATTCTTGTGTTAAGCTCACAGTAAAAAAGTCACATGTTACATTAGACATGCAAAAATAAGCTCAGCAAGTTTGTCTTCTGTACTGAAGCATGTCTAATTTTAAAGAAAGCATGTTTCTGAAAGAACTAACAAGCTCTCTCTAAAAGAAAAAATGAACATGCTTGAGGAACTACAAGAATGTTTAAAAGAAGGCATATTCAGTACTATGAGTCTTCCCAAATCTTCTATATATACACAAATGTATTTTTTTTCATGTTTAGTAAGAAAGAGTTAACTAGAGGCTATGCTAAAGAAGGAATAAGGTAGGGAAGCAGCAGCAGCAATCTTTCCTCAAAATAAAAGATTGGCCCTGCCTTTGTAACAGGACTTCTAGAGCCGTCAGCCACCAACATCTGCAGCTTCTGCTAAGGGCAATAGGAGCTATAAATACTGAGACTTCCAAGAAACCAGATCCTTGTGCGCATCACGCCAGTTGACCTTGGAGGGCATTTTGCCTCCAGAGACACAACTGAGACTAAATCAATCTAACATTTCCATTTTGTATTCAGTTATGGATAGTAAATCTGGCTGCAGCTCTTTGCACAACACAATTCACCCTTGCTGTCATGTTGAACTAACCAAGGCTACCTATTCACTGAGGTCACGTCCTCCACCCTTCACCAAAGCCTACAACAAGAAGTACTGGCTGCCATCAGCCTCTCACCTCTAATTTTTCTTTCCATGTCATAGTTCACATAGGTCTAATGAGGTTGAGAAAAGGAAAAAAAGAAAAAAAGGGGGGGTGGGGAAGCACCTTAGCACAACTTTCTGCTATAACCAACCTGTAAGAACCAAAACTAATTCCTTTTACAGTTCTTTCCCTAATGATAGCTTGGACTGACATGCAGTAGCTCAGTATTCATCAATGATATATCAAGTAGATACCTGTAGACAGCTGATGAACTGTACATAAAGTCAGTTTATACAGCTTATGTCAAAATTCTTCTGAAGATACAAAACTGTCTGGAAGCATTTGAAGTTGCATAAACAGATTAAGTTCTGATATAGGGTTCTCTCTAATGTGTTTGGCCTGAATGAGAAGTACCAACAGCAAGTTCTCAACTTTTATGATATCTAAAAACAATATAAATTTTCAAATGCATCTTAAGTAGCAGCTACTTTATGCTACTACCACTTCATTAGGAACACTTAAAAAGGTATTTAAAAATTCATATTCATATCCAACGTAATTACCATTTAAGTCAGGAATTTACTTTTAATAAACACATTCTTGAGCTGGTAACAGTAAAAGCATCATTCAAACATCATTTCCTGTACTAAATTTTACCCATATTAACAGACTTAGCAAAGCATCAACCACAAACATGTTGGTGATAGAAATTTCCTAACGCAAGCAGTCTTTATAGATTTCTGCTATTTCAGCACAGGTCTCCAAGGACCATTTGAATCCATATTAATTTCCTTTCTGGCAGTTATGCGGCCATGTATGAACTGCACTAGTTCACTTTTAATCTGTCAGTAATTTAGTAATGTGTAAACTAATTATGCACAGATATTAATGTAATCAGTTTGGGGAGCTATAAAATCAATGTGTTTTTACAGACTGAGTTAAAGAGAATTGCATTATTGTAGTCATATGTCTGTTGCTGATAATGTTATGGAATTAAAATAATTGTGATCCATGCATCAATACACATTCCCACAATCCACCCAGTGATACAATACCATAATTTTCTATAAAGACTGTTCAAGTTTTTCAGTAACATTAAAATTAAATCTGCTTGAAAGCAACGTCTGGCTTCCTATTAAGAAACACAAATTTGATGACATCTCAGGTTTCCTGTAGTGGACTAGAAATGGACTGGTTAGCAACACTTCATCCACAATTCAACACAAATACTCAGCTTTGCTCCAGTGGAAAACGTGCCAGAAAGACTGTAACTACGTCTCAACACGGCACCATACAAGTTAATCGAGAATCCCATTTGAAGCATCGTGTAACAAGTCACTAAAATTATCAATCACTGTGTATGTAGGCATCCAGCAGAAACACCATGAACATGCAGGAGCTGAGGTGTGCTCCCACAGAGCCTAGCTCTGCTCTCAGAGACCCAGCTGCAACTCATAATGCAGAGAATCACACCTCTGCCTCATCTTCACCTCTTCCAGGCTCAAAGGCCTCTTGAACTTCTCCCGTGGTTTTCTACATGCTGATTCCTCTGTCTCCTGTGATGCAGGCCGTCCAAGGCACAGATGGCTGGTGTGAAAGGTAGTGTCTTTCACCAGCTGTACTTATCATCACACACGTGCATCAGGCCAAGCAGGCAAAGAGAAAGAAGTTCTGAAGTTACCCCAGCAGTTAAGACCCCATCTTTTTTTCTCAGATAATGATTTCCAAGCTAAAAATGATTGTACTTATCTCTGAAGAGCACATTATTCCTCTCAGGTTTATTTGAAAATATCAATGAAGTCAAAGTTCTGCCACACAAAAAGAACTACTCACAACCCAACCACACCAGCTTTCCTGTTCCCTTACAAAGGTACAATTAAACTGTGTGTTAAAGTTTCATGATACAATTAATGCAGTTGGATTTGATCTGCTGCCAAAAGGCCTGGCCTTTCCCCTTCTCCCTGCCTGCCCAGACCCAGCTTCTGCCGAAACACCACTGTGGCCTCTCCAGCCACGTGCAGTATTCACAGGCATCATGGGGCTAAGGCAGCAAGGTTACACATTTTGCAGTCTGTTTGATAAATAACATCAATATGCAGAGATAAACATGGAATACCTACAAGTAAATTAGTACTTGCTGCTATGGAACTAGATTTTTTTTACATGTAAAAGATATTAAGGCATCAAGCTTTCCATTCTACCCCAGTATCAACCTATGGTTATAAATTCATTTATTAACATGTATAATTAACAGTACATTTTATAGAAACAGCAAATTAAACCTGCAAAGCATATCTATCCATTCTTGTGCCCTATTTTGGGAAGGCAGCTTCACAGAATTAATTTGAGCTAAAAACTGGGCTGGCAGTAGAAAAAACACTAATAACCAACTTGTGAAAACATGTTAGCATAAGCCCCAAAAGGCCATTCACACTTTCACCCCACTTTTTTCTCTTTTAAAAACACAGACACTTTTTGGCATGGAAACAAATAGCAGCTCACGCTTCACACAAACTTTACGTACTGAACAAAATGCAAAACGATGCATTTCAAACAGCAACAAGCCAGCTATTTTCACTGGGACAATGTACATCACTTCCCCTGTTGAACACCTACACTGAATACATGTCAAACAGCCACAGCAGGCTGGTCTCACTACAGGACAAAGGAGTAACCCCTGGCAGGCACCATTCTGGAAGGTTCCTCCCCCAGCTCCCCTGCTGGAAGCACCAAGCCCAGCCTGGGTAGCCAGCAGCCACCCTGCACAGCACAGCAGCCAGGGGACATAGGGAACCACCTTGTCACCAAAGCACTTCCTTCAGCTTTTTCACCAACAAGGGGCAAGGCTAGTGGAGAGCACCCATCACATAACACCCCACACCAGAGAGCTCGAAGAGGCTCAAACCACAAACCTCACTGGGAAGAAAACCAGCTCAGCCCTGTACCTACCACAGCAAGGAAACAACAGCTGTCCTCCTGCCTTCCTTCTCCATGCTCCAGCCGCACCAACTACCACAGGGCAGGCTCATTACCTTGCAGAGCCACAGCTGCTAAGGGATGCCGAGAGCCCTGCTCCAGGATTTAATGGTGGGGGGGGCGGGAGGATGGTCTCTTCTCTGCACCTGACAGATCAGGTGTGCTGCCTCTCTTTAATGATTTTAAAGTCTTTTAGAAATATAAAGTGGCCAAGAAGCACTGCGATGGAGTTTGACTACAAAACGGCCTCACTAACACTGTCATGACAAGAGAATGCACAAAGTCCCCAAAACGACCATCAGCTTCACCAGGTGTGATTAGGTGACAAAAATGTCTGCTCTGGCTCCATTTGTCTGTGACTTACTGTGCGTCCTGTGGAAACAAAAACCCCAAACACTGAGGGCCTGTGAGGGAAGGACAGTCTGTGAAAAGGAGAGGGAGGGTCGGGGTTGGAGAGGTGCCCATCCTGGGCAGTGTGTGGAGCCGCGGGTGCCTCTGCAGCGCCAATCCTGCAGTGCCATCCCGCAGCAGGAACGCAGGGCCGAGGGAGGCATCGACCTCCCAGACAAGTGCAGCAGATGGCGGGAGGGAGACCGATTTTCTAGGGATCAGAAGATGACTCAGCAGAGATTGTTATAACCCTTGAGGGCACTGACATTGCTGGATGGGAAAGAAGGATGGAGAAAAGGAGTGATTCTGCAGAACCCTGGTGGGCAGAGGGGAGGTTTTTCAACCTATTTAATCTTTTCTGCGTATTTAAAGAGTTACTTGCTCAAGTTTCTTTTTCTTGGATTCTAATACAAACTAGCTTCATAGCCAGAACACTTGTCTTGTGGCTCATCTTCAAGGAAATGGGAGAGCAGTTCAGCCTGCAGCCTCCGCCACATTTTGATATACCAACAATTACACAGATGGGAACCATTTTACCCTCAGATAATACAACTTGTGGGGATATACTCAAGAAATACTCATTTAAGGACCAGCCTAGGTGAGAGCTAGGAAAGAATACGTACCATTTATTTGTGGTAACTACAGTACATTGATTCAATTAATTTCAAAATATATTTTAATGCAAAAAATTACATACTATACAAAAAACTTCCTCACTGGAGTAATTCTTTCAGCTCTCAGTGTAATTTCAGTAACACTCAATTTTGTAGTAAACAGAAAAGTGGCTCTAGCAGATAAAATGGCTCAGGTGAGCTCCCCTCAGCCACTGAACATCCATTTTAGTCTTTGTAGAACAGGCTTATCTAAAGATACTACTCATCTCTACAACTGAAGCCAAAACTGTTTCCAAAAGTGAAACTAAATGGAAACAAAGGTTTGGCAAACTCTCAGGTTGGCAAGCTTTATTTGCAAAAGTTTCAGTGCAGAGGAATGTAACAAAGAAAGAAACTGACAGGACATGCAGAAACATGTGAAGTGCGGGGAAAAAAAAAGATTTCTAGTTCAGCTTAACATTTGTACCTGCCTTCATGCCAGGTTAAGCTTCCTTCCACTTACACCAGTAAATGGATGAAAGCAAATATTTTAAGTGATCATGAAAAAGATCAACTTACTTCACTCCCTCCCCTCTGAATTTAGGCTATTGTGACAGACTTCTGTACTGTCAAACAATGCAACCTGCTTCCTTTTATACAGATGGAAAAATATTTAACAAACTAGCACACACACTTTAAAATTTTTTCTCTCAATTATTCTGAAAAGTAAGTTATCCCGAAAAGTCAATTATCCCTTCCGCACCGGGTACTAGCCCTTATAATTTGCTGAGTTTTAGGAACTACTGTAGTTTAAACATACTTGTGTTTATAGTGCTTGCAGAGCAATGCATGTACAGACAAGCTAATTAGGCAGGGATTGTGTCCCTTCATTTTTATAATTCCAGTTTTAGGAGCAGAGCATTTGATTTATTACATGAAGGTATTTTTATAGCCTCAAGTACTACTGCTCTTTAGGACATAGGGAACATCACAGCCCATTTAATTTACACAGGAGATGTTAGTACTATTTAATGGCATGTAAACATTTTATAAGGCAAGCTCAAATAACAGGAGATTTTTTTTAATATACTTCAGCGAAAAGGTTCACAAATGGATTTTCGTTCTACTTTATTGGACCAATCTCTGTTATTGCATCAAAAGTGAATCGAGTTTTAAAAGGTGTTAAGAGTTTTCAATATATTTTGTGACACTGAACAGAATCAGAAAGTATACATAAAACAACCAATGCATGAATCAACTCCAGAACTAGTATAACTGCACACCCTCAAATAATATGTAATTGTCTGTGGTTTTGAGCAATAATTGCAAGGGACTAGAGATAGTATTTTCATTCTATTTCTTTTCTGACATCAGAATTTTACACAATCCTAGCATTTCAAAGATACCTTGTCATCATTATTACTATTTGTTTTTCAAAATTGGATTTTTTTAAGGAATGTCAATATCTTTTCTTAGGCCAATTGATAAAGCTGAAAACAACAGAGTAGTTAAAAAAAGTATTAAAAAATTTTCTTCTTACTACAAACTTTCCCACAGACATTTTTACACCATGTTTACTGCAATACTAACACTGTTTATTATTTGCATCCAAACTAAGATCATATGGTAGCATTTTATAAATATAAAGATCTTCTCTCTCTGGGGTGTTTACATCATTAAAAGACAACATAAAGATCAGAACTATTGCCTGTTCTTACAAAGAAAAACACTTTTGTTTGTTTTTTAAACAATTTCACAGCAAAAATGACGAAGTGGATTGCAGCAGTACTCCATCAAATAACTAAGAGATGAATCTAGGCAACCTGCATATCACTTCATTGTCAAAATACTTTCATTTTGGTGGAGAAAGGTAAGTCAAGAGCAAATAATTTGTACATCTACTGGTGTGACTGTATTTTTTCCTCTTCAATGTATTGCTTGGGTAAGGAAGATGAAAACTGCAGCCTATTTTCTGGTGTTCATTATGAAAAGCATGGAAAATCTCTAGATCCCTTACACAGCAAAACAGAAGTTGTATAACTTTCAAGGAAAAAAAGGAATTCTGCCCCAGTCCCATACCGTGCTTTTTTATAAAGCGAAAGGGAGACATAATTTACTGGAAGACTTAGAAAAAGGACTAAAAGTTCTGGTTCTTTCATACATGCCATGTCCTTCCCAGTGGGAATGGTGTGTTTCGGTTGTTGCTCTATTGTGCTATAACACGAGTAATTGGTCTGACTTTGGGAAAGCATTCAATAAAGAAAAATATTATTATCTCGTACTGACACAAGGCAAAATGAAATAATTTTGTCAACACTAGTTTGGTTTAAACAACATGCCTAAAAACCTACTTAAGTGAAAGTGCTGTAAATACAAGTGTTGAATATTAACTTTATGAGGTGCTTAACTGCACTGGATTGTAATGAATTATCTAGTTCTAGTGATGCTTTGACACATTTCAAATGAGAACCATAAGGAGTTAACTTATGGTCTTTAGTCCCTTTCAATATGTTCAGTGACAATATAAGATCCCATTCATTTCCCAAGACATAGCCAGTCTCAATAACATTTCATTGTAAAATATATGAGTATTTCCCTACCTAAAATTGTTTGTGTTAGGAAAAAATGCCACTACAGCAGAACACTTCCATACACAATAGCAATCTCATTTGTCCTGTGATTTGTTAAAAAAAAAACACTAAAATGCGTCTCTTTTGCTCTTGGATTCTACTTTTCTGAACAATTAATGTACAGCTTTTTCATTTTATGTTTCTTCCACCTCTAAGTTTTGCATGTTAGCGATAGAAGGACTGGCAGAGCAAAGCTTTCCTAGCTGTCCTGTTTTCACTGAATAGTCAGTGCCTACATAAGACAGTTTAAAAAGAAAACACCTCACAGCTCTAATGTCTACACATATTGTGTGTGCTTGTGTTGATAATCAAGGAGTGAACTTACACTGGTATAGTCTTTAAAAAGTGGAGGATTTTATTTTTACACTAATATCCTAATCTTGGCCTCAGTTTTTACAGTATGGATATTTATATGTAGGAATAAACTGTGCTTTTTTGTTCACCTTCACTGATGCATATCTGAATAGGAGCCTCCCTCCTGTCATCACATATGATCTTGATAAAATACGAGTTGTCTATCACAAAAACCTTCCCTATCATATTCTCAGAGAAGAAATAATGTACAAAGCCAGTCAAAAGATCTACTCATGGGAGAAGTCCCATCTTCAAAATTCTTGGTTGCTCTTCATTATGAAACAAACTTCTGAGTGACCCGGCAAAGTCAGCAGCAGAACTACCATGGCAGTGGAAGGCTGGGAACAGCTTATGCTTCATGCATGACATAACATAGTGATCACCCTCCTTCTGTGAAGGCAGCAATGGCATGCTACAAGACTTACTCCATCCTTCAGCTTGGCAACACTTCATCAACTGTACTTCAACTGGGCTAAAGGAGCCTCTATGACTGTTTAAAGATGTGGATACAGACACTGCATTCCTTGACACAAAGATCTGGTCTAGGTATATGACTCCAGGAGCCGTATTCTGTTATCCCTGCTCATGCTGAGATATTTCTCATCCTGCCAGTAATCCTGGTGAAATCAAAGCTAAGAGGTTTTCAATGAAATTTAAGTGAGACCACTCTCATGTTTAAGTGCTTCACTGGATAAATGCCTTAATTTTTCCATTTAGGATCCTATCCAATATCCATTGTGATCTCTGGAAGAGACTTCTATTGTCTTCAGAGAGCTTTGGATCAGCTTTTATGATTTTCATGCTTTTTATCCAGATTCTTTTCTCATTGTACATAACTAGTTGCTTCTTATTTTTTATGTACAATGAGAAGATTTTTACAGTTGAATATAAAGGTGAATGTCTGTTCTGCCAAAATTTTATTGCAAACCTGGAATTTTATCCTACTTATTCCATTATAAAAATGTTGAAACTATATAAAGCTGGATGATGACCAACAAACCCACACAGACCACTCATACTTCATATAATTTTGGATCTTAGCCATGGTTTTAAATAATGATACCTTCTAGAAAGATTTGAAATTAAGAAATCTAATAAGTTTAATTTTTATTTTGACATTATTATTCAAATTCAAAATTATACTAGATTGCCTTAAAAATTGTTAGCTATCCCAAATAGTTGCTGAAGTAGTTAAGTAACTTTCCTTCGGTAACAATGATACCCTAGTTGTCCCAAAGATAGTGAGCATAGTTTTTTCTCCAATGAGGTAACTACATATTGTCAACTCCAAACTGGTCAGTTAAAAACCTAGATATATACAAATATAAATGCATTATTCATAGTGTTTATTTCATATGTGCCATTTTTCACTCATTAATTTCAAAGTACATAAAATAATCAGGTATCAGTATTCTATACTACAAGTAGCAACCTGAGTTATGAAAAGGTAAGGTTCCCAGAAATTTTGGTTCTGAATCCCAAGACTCTGCCCTAGCTTCTAGGCAATGCTGCTTCCTGTAGTTTTGGATACATGTATAAGAGCATGCGAGATGTCTGTCTGGGAAGGAAAACACCTTAAAATAGCCAATAGCTGTGCCACAGTAGTAGGCTTGCTAGTGCTCTTGTTTTGATAATGGCTGCACTGCATAGACACATTGCCAAAGGCTTGTAGTGTAAAACACATTTCATTACCAGTAGTTATGAGAGCATATCAGTTTATGGGGATGATTGTGCAGGTGGTGGTGAGTGTTATAAATATTTATGCTACTGCAAAGGAAAACTCCGTCCTGAAGGTGTTGGAAAGAGGGTCTCTGTTTAAAAAAAAAAATGTTGAAATCCTTCCTCACCTTTTTTACCTGACTTTAAATCATCGAACAGACTTTCAGTGTCTATACATCCTGTGGGATTTTTACCAGCAGCAAAAATTGAGTTTTTGGTGTTCCCAAAGCATTCATTGAAAGCACGTCTGTGTTAACCCCAGGAAAATGACTGATCACCTTAGTTCTGTAACCCTGTGACGAATCATCACTGGCATGAGATGTAAAAAATACAAGTAATAGTTGAAAAATAATTGTAAATAAAATTGCTTCCACGATATAGTGTATTTCCTGGAAAAAGTTCATGAAATTTAAAAGCAAACATTAGTGAAAATAGCTGCAATGTAAAGACATGTTCTACACCTTTGCTTTTGTATCGACCTTTTTTGTATGTTGTATTTGTCATTAACCTAGAAGGGCTGTAATTTTCTTCTGATACTTCCAGAACATCTTTGATTTCTTAAACTTGAGCTGACGATGCACTTTTTTGTATACATTCAACTGGAATGAAAGCAGGATAAAAAAGATGCTGGTAAAAAGAAAACTTTTCTTGTTTGTGAAAATTTCAGAATATAAATATTGTCGATCGCTATTTGTTATATCTATTTCGACAGCATAGAAGGAAAGTCTGTGTCCCACTTAGGAAGAAAAAGATTCACATACTCTTGAATGAGTTCACAAGCAATACCTTCTTGATTTAAATCAGAACTCCTTACACCAGCTCACACTCCCTGATGCTTATTCACATCACTACTGATGTCTGCATAAGAGAATTTATCTTGCATCTTAAATGTACTTCGTAAATTGAGCCCAGCTTTCTCTGATAGACTTTGTCCTTTCAAATCATCTAAGCTTCTTTTAGAGTTGCACAGCCAACCTCTGAGTCCAGTGCCTGTCATAAAGATGCAGATATTTTTTGGGACATATTTTAAAATAATCAAGTTTTTTAGCCAAATTTTGGTCTGAGGCCCAGAATCAACCTCCTGAGAAAGTGAAGCTTACATTGTCCTTTAATGGATTTTAAACTACAGCACAAGGTCCACTTAGAAGCTTTGATTATTTTCTAGTTTATTCTCAAACCCTGCAACAGCAATATAGGAAGCCTTGTAACTGAATCCGACATCAGGAAAAAAATCAGGAAATGTTTGCAATTTTGGTTCACTATAACTCATTTTCAGAACACAAATTCCCTTCCTTTGTACACATAAATGTCATGTGAAGGGCACATAAAAGTTTAGTCAAAGGGGCCCTATTAAAAGCAACAGTGACATTAAGCATGAGCAATGAATAAAATGTATAATTTCAGAATCATAAAAACACATGGTTTCATTAGACTGGCGTGTGGTGGTTCTCTCCTATGTCTCAGAAGAGTTGGTATTGATCTGACTATGAAGCTGTGACAATAAAACTGTACTCTATTGACTGCAGCTGCAGGGTCTCCAAATATTATTTATTGAGGCAAGCAGAACAGCAAAGCAAAAGCACTGCCCCTGTAATAAGTGGTAATTGCTGGGAAGTGAGGCATTGCACTCCCTATTGACCCTTGCATCCTGAAATTTCGATGGATTATATTTAACTCCATTAGGATTGGCATTATCAAATTACATAAACCACATTATAGAACAACCAGCCTCAGTTTAGATCATTGATTTTTCGATTATCCTGATCTTCTATATGCTTTAGAAGTAGCTTCTGTTACCAATGACATGGTATCAGTGTTGATCAGTAAGGGAGGAACTACTGTTTTATTACAATGAGATAAATAGTACTAAAGAAAAAAATGAATCATTGCTCTAACACATGAGAGGATGCAAGTATTCCTGCAAATCAAAAGGTTTGTAAATGAAAAATCGGGTAGCACAAAATGGACATACATTTCTAAAAGCTCTGATACTTCCTCATTTTTGTGTTAAAAGCATTAAACATTTTATGTTAAATTCTCACTCTGTATAGATCAACTTATTACCAGTCATGATGTCAAGTTTCTGGCATCAGAAGTGTGTTACCTTTTTAAGATAAAATATAATTAAATACCTGAATAGTACCCACCTAAAACAGCTACCACTGGGGTGCACTGATACGAACTTTAACTCATCCACATTTGGTGTGTTCTCAAGGCACTTCCATTAGCGAGGGTCTATCATATTCTTCTTATCCTCTGTCACAGAGGCTTATTATAGAACCTTATAGTTCTATAATAGAACTTTCTTTCATAGAAAATTATGAATTTTTATTGAGCTCTAAGGTGCAGACAATTTTGATGTAGCACTTGCAAGCCAAATTCAGAGAAGATACCAATTTGTTGTAGCACTTAGCTAAAGTTCTTTAGAAAGTCATGAGTTTAACTCCAGGGATTACTAGTTTACTCAACATTAACTGGACTGGGGTGGTGGCCACCACACACTAACTTTGTTTTCAAGGTTATAGTGAGTTAATGTGTATTGTACTAGGTATTATCTTCCAGTTAGTTTTGGAAGATGTTAGATTTTGTTTGTGTGCTTAAACTATCCATTGTTAGGACTAGAAGAACCAGTTCAAAGACTAAAAAGAAAAGGAAAAGTCTGAAAAGAAAAAAAAAGTGAAGGGTTTAAGAGTCAGTGATAAGAGGCTCACTATTTATAAAAGTGGTGATTGAAAGTCTCTCTCAAAAACTCCCCCATTCATTTCCATTAGAGTTCAATGGGAAGATTAGTTTCCAATACTAATTATTCCAACTTGTAATCCTTCTTCCTTTTTCTTGACATCAAATAAATGTGGCTGAAAAAGTTACTGGTATTTTGCAATACTCAAAAGGTTCTGCTCAGATGGAAATCACACCCTCAATTTACAGCTTTAACTCATGACATATTGTAAAATTTTCTCAGAAGTTAATGTCTGAAAACTGAAGATGTATGAGAACAGACCAGATTGATTCAAAAAGAATGCAAATTCTTTTGACGAGCCTTAAAATTGTTAGATTCTAGTGAACAAATCCCCACAAGCACAAAAATGGATGGACTGAATGACACGACAATGGAAAAAAGTTCTTTGAATGTCAATAGAAGATCACTATAGAGCTGTCATTGTCTAAAATGAACTGGATGAGAAGTGGCCCAAAGAGACAGGAAGATGAAATTCTAACAAAGTTTCAAAACATTTGCATTGCAAAGACATGAACATTTCATCTATCCGTATTTCTACAATAAAACCAGCAGAGGGTTTTTTCCTTTTGTTTTGTTTTTGGCCATTTCATTTCATAGTAGGAAGCTCTCTGCTGCTAAATTTTATTTCCTTCTGAGCATTAATATTATTTAGGACATATAGGCTCATCCTTGTTAAATATAATTCTTAGTAAAGTATATCACTCTAATTCATTAAAGCTGATGTTGAATTTAACAATTTAGTAATCATGGTTTCCAATGCATAGTGAACATCTGAGCAAAATGTCAGGAAAACCACAGTGTACAGAATTTCTGTTTGGTGATAAATGTCTCTCCCCGAGTAGCAAATGTAGCTAGCTGACTCTTTAATGCTATGCTGTAGTTAAATAATAGGTTATAAACAGCCAGGCTAATGACTTCAGTATTATAACAGCTCTAGACCTCCTTGATGTAGCTAATAATTAGCATTGAACGTCATACAGAAATATGTCATGTTCTGGCCTCTTGATTTTTGTTTCAGTCTTGGCAGTTCAGAACCATGATGTACTAAAATGAGGCTGTTAAATTAAGATCCTGAAGAACAAGCAATATTAGCAAGTGTGTACATTTGCAATTTATGACTGGGAAGATATTTGATACTGAACCTGTTTCTAAAAACCGTGTGTGCATTTCAATTGTTATAATCCTAACAGCCAAAACCAGAAATTAATTACCTGATGAGTACTATTTAAGTTATGTAAGATATGCATGAAGCACTAACACAGAATGAGAGGATATATTTTGTCATCAAAGCGTTGTACAAAAATCTGAAGTCCACTTTTAATGACACATCTTTCTTCGACAGACAATGGCTTTAACAATAGAGTCAGAAGTGATGGAGGGAGGACAACTCTTATGGAATAGAATATGTGTATGTACATATATATTTATGTAATTTATATGTGCCCACATATAAATTACATAAATACATATGTATCTGACTGTGATTTACATTGATTTATTCAGAATTCCATAGTTTTAATATTTTTGCTTTTTCTTCTTGAAAATCTGTCTATTTTTGTCATTGGATAGTACATCAGTTTTGAAATTTGACATATAAACCTTAGTTCAGGGGCAAAAATATTGCAAAAACTAACAAACATTCTTTATTTCTTGCATATTGATTTCAATAACCACTCAGTAGTTCCAGGACCATTTATTCAATTCAAAGAGAAGGCTGACACTGGTTAAGCTACAAGGCTGGTATTCAATTTCCTGCTCCCCCACAGGCCTCTGCTGTGATTTTGCCAATTCACGTAGTTTGTACTTAAAGTTCCCCTCACTATAACAGATACAGTGGTACCTTCTTATATCACACTTATGTCTTGGGAAACACTAGGACTACAAGATACAGAAACAGAGCTCACATAAAATGTTTCATAGAGTGTGACAGGTTCACTTTTAAAGAGGATCTTGCGTGTGGAGAGTCTTTTTGGAGAATATAAGGAACTGTATTGTTCCAATGTGTTCCCCTTTTTTTATGATGGACTATCCCCTCAAAGACAAAGATACACCGAATAGGCCAGCATAAGGTAGGAATTTTTGAGAGTGCTATAAAAAACTGTAATTGCAGGAGAAATAAGATGGGGCAAATGAATTCAGCTTTTTTTTCACTGTTCAGTAAAAATGTTGGCATTTCTTGACACATATGCTACAGGCACGTTATTCCTTCATTGCTGATTTTATCACTGAGTTTTAAAAAAATATCAAGAAAAAGATTAAGAGTGGAATCTTGACTAGTGGAAAAGACTGCTAAAGAAAACCCTATTTAGTTTTTACTTGCAAAGTGATCTGATGAATGAAAATTGCAATGCTACCTCTAAGTGACAGGGTCAGCTCTGAGGATTAAATTCACCCTTCTGTGTAGCAGAACGCTACTTACATATGCCTTAAGCTCTGCTTGCTCTCTTCCTAGTTTACAGAGTGAAGTGGGAACCATGGAAGAACAAATTGTCCATCATTTAAGTATATTGATCCAAATCAGTCTTGTACAATTAGTAGCTCAGCCAAGAGCAGTGTGGCTTCAAAAGATGCCTATTCCGTCTTCTGGAGTATTATTGTAAAAGAAGTGTTACACGCACATATACACTGACTTTCACAACAATCTTGTCTTTGATATTACCTACAACTGCACATTCGTTTGTACTTGTAGCGGGTATTTGAGAAGTCATTCCACAATCAAGTAATTTCTCAAATAATGTTTCCTGAATATGCTGTTCTCTTAATTTTTTTAAGTAGCAAACAAATAAATGCACTTTCATTTACTTTCGTGAACTTTGGTACTGGTCAAAACTTGCATTTCAGATTTATTTTTTTGGAGCATGACTGGTCAGTTGCAGGAGCTAAATCACATATCTGCAACGAGAGCTGAAAAAAATCCAGAGGACTCCTAAAACATTTTAGAAAACACTACTGCCTTGTTCCTGTGGTGCTTAAATAGCTACCTATTAAAAGGAATAAATTTGATTTTGAAACAAGTTACTACTACTTCGTAACAGACTACAAAACAGGAGACTTTTTTCATTCCATGACTACATTAAAATCTGACAAAATTTAACTGTCTCATAAAAAGCTGTTTATTATTTCATAGCCTAAAAAAATTTCAGTGTTATCACATATATTCACTTGCATATATTTTGCTAGTATCCAGATTGTTCTTCATTTAAAAGCTTTCTCTAAAGCAAAATGATAGCTGATATCTTACTTTTTCAGATATCACTGAGTGTCATTGAGTAAAAAAAATAAACATTTATTTTACAATCACAGTTCAATAAAATAACAGTGTTTAGCTACCCCACTTTAAATAAGTTTTTCACACCCCTGTAGGATGTACTAAGAGAGACAGAGGGAGACACCAGGTATTGTGGGCAAATAGTAGGAAATAGAGTAGAATTATACTAGGGAATATAATTTTTAAGCAGATATTTTATTTTCTGAGCAGGGAATATCATTTTTAAGCAGATATTTTATTTTCTGAGCAGGGTAGCTAGCAAGTTGTGTGAATGGATAGTGGCACCTGCTATTCGAGATCTTTGAGAATTATCAACTGGGAAGACAGGAGATGTGAAGAGGAGGTTCATCATGACTAGAGTCTGACCTGGGATTCCATCACGATCCAGGGAAAGCTATTGCTTCTGGGTCTGGTGTTTTCACTCCCTGCTGGAACAGTACAGCCATCCAGCTGGGTCGCATTAAGACAAGGGAACGGACACTGGATAAAGGGATGTACTGATGTACTGAAAGAAGGATTTGACTATTTGAATTCCTATTTCTTCTTGCCTAACAGCTAGGTTATACCAACCTAGTGTGCACCTCCAGTGTGTCACTAACTTCACACTACACAGCTTAGAGGCACACAGCTTCTCTCCTAAGTGACATTTTTAGGGTTCCTGCATTTCTCTCTGCTGGAGCTTAGACCAGTTGTGTGCAGCTGATTTTTTATTTTTTTTAAAGAATTCTTTCCCAGAGCTGCTCCCACATGGCATGACAAAGCATTTCTGAGGTGGGCTTGCGTATTCTCAAAGATTTTCCAGAGAGGAGATGGCATGCAATATCCCACTTTGCAAGTGATGAGATTGGTTCTAATCTTCTGCCTGGGGGTGCGTGGTTGTTAAAATAGCAGATGGGGGGGGGTGTTTGGTTTCTGCTGTCTTTCCTATGTGATGCTCTTCAGAAATATCTAGAGTCATCGACGTGTTTGACAGGCCCTTACAAGCAAATACAATGGTAGTTTAGAAGAGTGCTGCTTACAGTGCTTGGATGTAGTAGCAAGGGACAGCAGCTTTGGCTGACACCGCTGATTCAGCAGTTGCTGCCTGACATGCCCAGTGACTGACTGCTGGGGAACACATCTCAAGGGAGAAGGGCGGGAAGCAGGCAAGGGGAAGTTTTCTCTTCGGAGATATGAGACACAAACAGGAAAAACGTACTATTCTGCTGTCATCCTACACTGCTGCTTGAATACTTGATCCCGCCGTTTGCTGTGTTGATACTCTACCGAGCATAAAAGAAATGCTATTCAATTCAGGCTTCATTAGGCAACATGGGAACCTACACTATCATACTATGTCATGAAATTGTTGGACTCAATGTGGATATGTAAGGAGCTGCTGGCATTATAGATAACATCAGCTGGCTCAAGATAAAGCATCCTGTCCCAAGGGGAGGGGGCGGGAGGTTGGGGAGGGGAGTGGAATAACTGAGTATCTTCACTGAAGTGACTGCCTAGCCTAATCACATCGTTTTGTTTACCTCAGAATAGATTTCTATAGTAGAATTAGTCCTGCAATTGCACAATACCTTTTATTTTTATGTGCAGAAGTGTTTTAAAACTCCCTGTACTTTTTATTGCAGAAGCAATGAAGCTTCTGTTATGACAAATTCTGTTCCCAAAATCACAAACACTGCACATAAAGCATGCAACATGTTGTATGTGTCCTGAGCCACGCTGAGAACCTCTTAATTTAAACTTATTTGCCCTATTCAAGTGATTCAGCATGTAATTAAAGTCTATCACATTATAAAAATTAGCTACAGATCACCGTTTGTTACAAGTGTGACTCACAGGAGCTAAGCCTGCTTAATATTCTGCTTGGCAGCAAAATGTTTGAGGGCAGAATCCAGATCAATACACACAATTTTTTTTCAATCTTCCCTGTGGTAGTAATGTTGTACATTTTGGCATCTCTGCCTTGCCAATTGCAATGAAAGAAATTGTCATTCAAAATAAGACCAATTAAAAACTGATGTCTCTAAAAAATAGCACTGCAGATTTTTTTTTCTTTTGGATCCACCATGTTCAGCAGACCACCATGGCATGAATTGCCATTAATATGTCATTTCCCTTTCCTGTTATCACAATATAAAAGACCTTAGCTCTGACCTTTCTATCAAAACATCCTTTGTTTAGAATGAAAGCTATTCACTGTTAGACCCTTATCTATAGAGCTTAACCAGCGGATCAAATCCAAAGAGCAGAATTCGTTTACTTTGTATTAAATGAGCTCAGTTAAGAAGTTTCAATTTTGGCAGAAAGGTGCATTAATCACAAGGAAAAGAACAGATCTCACTTTTCACAGCTTCTGGTTTACTTTCAATACAGTTACACAGTAAGGCTTTTGTTCCTCAAAAGTAGCACTGTATTTAAATACAGTAAATATAACAAAATTACCTTCTTAAAATTACACTAGAGTTCCTACAGTACAGGATGTCCATAATGACCTCAGTGTTGCATGACTAACTTTACAGCTTCAAAAAGGTTCTAAATTAGTTTGGACAGATGGGTTTTATCCAGAGGAAATCAATGCGTTTTTGTGAGTCTGACTTAATTTTTATGCAGCCAGTACTTTGAGATGAAATTAAAATATGTATGAAAAACATATTAAAGTTTCCCTTGGGTTCATAGTTGTTTGTACATTTACAAGGTGTTAAAGAGATGATTTAAAAACTAACTATATAAGGGATCAATGCAAGTATACTATGATTTATGGCCTTTCATGACATTTTTGACACTTCTAGCCTAATGTCTTATGTGTTTTGAACCACTAATTATCTTCTAATTCATAAGGGTTTGGTGGGATTTTATAAGTGTAATATAATATATAGAGCTGTATCACATGGAAAGTTTTAGAAAAAACACACTTTACAAGTTGTGTTGAGTACGTAACAGTTGTAAATAAAGATATGCTGCACCAGTTAAAAAACCACTTGATCGCAGTACCCCCAAATGGGGAGGGGTTCCCTATCTGCCAACAAAATTGGCAGATTTTTAACTCACTCTTCAGTACCAGGGGTCAAAATCTGTGCAGGTTACAAGTACACGCCACAGCCGTAAATACGAATCAGAAAGCAAAAGTCAGGTTTTCCCAGATTTAGTGCTTTGACTGTGTAAGATCATACCCAGCCCAAAGATTTAGCTGCCTGATCAGCTAGGATCTGATCATCTCCAGAACTATAAAACAACAGCAAAAACCACAGCAGTTCTTGTGCTTCAATGATGAAAAACATGGGAATGTTTTCATTATTCATCAAAAGTGATAACTGCAAAACTTATAGTCATATTCCTCAAAAAAGATAATACAGAAAAGTACCAAAACCTTTGATACACTCAAATTTGATATATATTCCAAAAATGTTTACAAAAAAATTAATGAATTATAAACTTCCTGGGCAATGGACAGAAGCTGGAATGTTCTTCTACAAACTCTTAAGAATTTAATGTTGCAAACTCTTATGAATTTAATATTTCAAACTCTTCTGTTGAACACTAGCAGCTTAAATTTGCAATTGACTCAAAGCAAGTATAAAGGTTCCCATAATAGGATTTTCAAATAGTCCCTGAGTTATCGAAGGTGAAAAAAGACTGTAAAATAATGTGAAATACGCTGCCCACTTACATACTCAGACATCTCTACTAAAAGTTTCTGTATGTCGAATATAGCTTTCAATGTGTGGATTATACCTAGACGGAACCAGGGGCATTCCTTCTCTTTTCCTAATTTTCAAATATATATAAAATGTTTACTGTTAGTTCGTAAATACCTAACAATGCATAGAGACATTCCCAGTTCTTTGGAATTCATGGATTTCAATCTGCAGGTCAAGTTTTTAATGCCATGTAACTGGGAAAAAATTCATGAGAAAGTAGCATTTAGACAATTACAATTCTCCAGGGGGAGTAAATTTTAAGAGGCCCAGTAATGAAACTTCAATTATCAAGAATCTAAGCAAAAGTATTCTTCCTCTTCTACATTTGGCTGGTTTTGTGATAATTACTGGTGACGATGATTGGTGTTGATAACTGTGCTGTATCTTACTGAGGCATCCTCTTTTCCACAATACATAATACAACAGTTAGTATTCCAAGATACCAACAATGATTTGTCTTCAGTGAAGTAAAATCTGTCTTACAGCCTCCTTGCTGGTCTAGATCTTCTGCAGTATCTATGCTTACAGCAAATAACAAAATAGAGAAAAACAGTCAAAACAGCTATTGCCTCTATAAAAAGCAGGTTTTACTCTAATAACCTGGGTTCTGCATCATCAAGGACATCAATAATAGAAGACTTCTCTCTAAATGTCTAGGTTTCAGAAAAGTCTTCCTGAAATATATTTTTTTCTATTAGTCAGTAATTCAAGATAAACCAAAAGCAGAGAACATGAAAAATGTCCTGCAGGAGGAAAGAGGAAATATATAAAATACTAGCCAGATGTAGATAACCAGGATCAAGACATAAAGCAATGCTCATTACATTTTCTCTTGTTCTAGGTGTCAATATCTAGCTCATTGTTAAGGTCTTCCTTTTATCCATTTTGGGGTCTGTGATCACAACTCCATTCTGCTGAGTCCTGATCAGGGACACTGAGGGGGAAAAAAAAAATAAATCCAGACCCTTTTACCAAATACGTAGAACACAAGCAGTGATGTTAGAGCATGAGCCAGCAACAGAGAGCTCCAGAAAACTCAGATGTTCAAGAAATTCTTGAACACCCTCCTAATCTCAGCATTTTGCCCGGAGGACAAAGATCAATTTACAATTAGATCACCAGAGTAATGCAGCTTGGTCAGCTGCTTTAGATGCTTTCAGCTTCTTTTTATTATAAAAAGGTCCCTTTATGGAATCAGAAAGGTTATAAAGTCTTGAACTCTGTGCATGACTTTCAGTTCAACATCATGGCTTACGTTCATTTTGATCTCTTTGCTTGCACAGCTTCTGATAATTTCAGTGCTTGTGGTCTTTTGCATAGCTGCTGATAAACGCTTCCCTTAGTTCTCCTTCCCATCTATAGACTCTGTATATAGCAGTACCTTTTCCACTCTCAAATAGATAGTCAAATAGTCAACTTTTGAGTGGACAATAGCCGAGGAAATCAAAAGGAAAAATTACCATTATTTAAAAATGCAAATTCTAATCTTTAATATTCTATATAAAATTACAGTGGAAAAATCTTTCTCTGCTTTTATTAAATAGCAGAACCGTACAGCAAACCTTGAGAAATCTGTGTATTAACATAGTGGTACTGGATATTTTTACAACACATACAGAAGAAACTTTAATATCTTTAAATGGATAACATACTTGCATGTGTAATCTGGTTACCTTCTAGTGAAATGAATCACACTACTGTGTGTCAAAAAGCTTTGTAGAGGATGGATTTGAATTTCTATATTCTGTAAGGATAGTGTAAGCAACGTAAAATTGTGGAAAACATTGCAATTAGATGCTAAATTACTTTGCAGTGTTTAAGCACATGAATCAAACTGAGAAATAATCTTCCCAAAACTCATTAATCAAATCAAGTATATAACATTCCTTAACTAATGCTGTCCATTTCATGAAACGTGTATACAGAAGTCTTTCTTTTTTTTTCTTCTTTCATAGCTATTTAAATCACATTGAAGAAATTTACCCAGCACTTCTTGCAGTAGTTTCAATAAAAAAGTACCATGAAAACAAACATGTAATTAAAAGACTGATTATTAGTAGGGGTGTGTGGAGGAGCTCATAGAAGCAAAGGTGTACAAAACTTCGTGGGTCCAACCTCTTAAGGAGTTAAAAAAAAAAAAAGGCACTGGGTGCGATCTATATAGTATATTTCACTCAAACTGAGTTTCTCCAAGTTTCAGATTTTAAAAGAAAATAAAAACTGAAAGTGAAACTCAGCTTGAGAGCACTAGATTTTATCTTGTTTTACATCAAAACCTAAAAATCCTGTGAATTTTTCTTGCTTTCAGCATGAAACTATAAATCACCTCAGGTTTTCTCAAACATTTAATCAACCTTAAGGTCAGTTCCTCAGGGTTAAATGCTGTTGTCACCAGAGAAAATGGGATTTTTGGCATTCAGTGCAATCAAGCTTTGGCCCGTAATGAATTATTTAACTGAAGCCAGTTAGTATGAGCTGGGGAATACTGTAAGATAAAACTCAATAATTACTTAGTTGGATTAAAGTAACAAACCAGCACATATTATTTAGACTTAATTATTCATCTATCTCTATTGATCAGAATTTCTAGTTAGCGAAAAATTTGAAATCTAGCATTTTTTTTCCAGATTCCTCAACATCTTAAAAATACTCCATTAGAAAGGTTCACAAACGAGGCCAATTGTCCAAATGCATTTGGTTGATACCAGACACAATGGCAGGAAAAATGTTGGCAATAATCTTAAAATTCTTGGTTGCATTCAAGATAGAAATTCTAAAACAATGGTTTTGAAATGGAAAGGAAAGTATAATTTAGGATTGGGGTATTTCAATCACTAGTGCTCACTTTTGCAGTAGATATGTACTTGGAAATGCAGGTAGGCTTTAGAAACATTTTAGAAAATATTTTAGATCCTACTCAAAGTCCTAGTGTGTGTCTAACTGTATCTTAGATGCTTTGAAAGTATCAATTTTGTCCCCTAATGAAACCCACAAAATTAATGTTGTAAATGAACCAGGTAGGTACCAACAGACAGATATGGAAGTGATTAGCACAATCCAGAGCTTTAACGGAAGTCTTTCCAGAGATCACTACAGGAATCTCAACTGAGCCCGGAGGCCCTGATCAACAAAGCATTTAGGCTCCTAGCTTCCCATTGATTTCCCATTTAAATTAATGGGAAGTTTGGGCCTAAATACTTCATTAAACTTGGGACTAAGTAATGAGGCTTTAGTGATATTTTCAGCACATTGTGTTCTTGATCACTTACAGAATTACTGTAAAGGGTTACTTTGTATTAGGGATTTCGAGTTATCTATTGGTAAAAGCAAAAACATTTGTCACATTTGTTCAGGCTTTACTGTGTATGGGTACGCCCTAGAGGTTCAAAGAATATTAGCTACATATGCCTCTCCCTGCAATTATATATATCTTCCTAGACCTTTATTTTCCAGATCTGTCTTACAAGCAACTGTATTGTAACTCAACACTTTACCAGAAGGGTATGAAATTTATAAATGAAAAAAAAAAATAATGAAAGAAATGCAGATCTAGTCTCTGTATATTGAACTTGAATGCTGAATGTATGTTATCACAACTCTACATACAAAGAACACTAGAAGGGGACTCCAAGGCTGTCACAACATTCTGCGTGCTTTCCTGAGAGAAGCAGGAAGGTACCACTACGTATAGGAGGACACTTTCCATATACATAATTAAAATTGTTAATGATTATATTAATTCACACCCAGGTCAGTTTTAATGTTTGTCTCTACTTTCCTTCACTCACATGCACATTTTTGACCAAATATAAGTACATTATATTTGTTTTACCTACTAAGTATGCACTATACTCTGAAAAAATAGCCTATGTATACTAAACAAGAAAGAATTTCTTCAAGTAAAAATTGCAGTTTCAATTTCTAGGCTATTTCATATGCATACCTATGAGGCTGTAGGACAGCTGGTAAAGCCCCCATGTTGCCTAGGACCATGACAATACAAATTGTGTAAGAGCTTAATTTCTTTATTATTTTTAAATTGATAGCTGAGAGAACTTGGGTATATTTAACTTTATGTGGAATTTAATACAATTTTGCATTCTGCCTCTATTTAGGAACCTACATCAGGATTTGTAAGATTGGAATTTAAAAAATGAAAAATCAACAGCCTCTGTGATATAACTTTTGCTAATTAAATTCCCCATCTGGACAAGTATTAGAAGCTATTGGGAAAAGGAAAGAAGCTAATACTAGATTCTTTTCCTGAGACAATAGAAGGCAGTGTTGACATTTACCCTGGCATAGTTAGGTAATAAAGTTGCACCTCATCCGAAGCAATAATGTTACCTACTACAACACCAAAATAAACTATGCTGATATCTTTCAGTTTATATCTCCAAAAAGCTGAGGTTCTCAAATAAAGCATGAAGCATATTAAGTGACATACATAATTATAGTAGTTTTAAGACATATTTTGCTAAGTTAAAGCTCTGTGATTAACTTCTCTAGGTATGTTCCCATCATACTTTGTCCTGAAGAACCATTGGCTGCTTTTTTTTAATGAGCAAAGACAGAGTAAGTTCAGGGATGTACTTCTTTTTTCTACCACATTTTTTGTGTAGGTTTAATAGGCTTTTTTTCTTCCATCACAGGCAATTACAGTTGCTGTTGGATTTAGAAGCACCATACAGTTTAAAATGATCTGCTGATCTAAATTCTGTGTGCAAATATGCACAGAATGATAGAAGCTATTTACTGATATTCAGCTCTTAGAAAACATAAATAATAATTATATACAAATGTAAATAATAAAAATATAAATAATAACTGGAGCAAGTTCAGAGGAGAGCCATGAAGATGGTCAGAGGTCTGAAGCACCTCCCATATGAGGACAGGCTGAGAGAGTTGGGGGTGTTCACCCTGGAGAAGAGAAGGCTCCAGGGAGACCTTAGAGTAGCTTCCAGTGCCCTTGGTCAGGGAGTGGAGTGAAAGAGGTGAAGTGTAAGGTGAAAGAGGGTGGATTTAGATTAGAAATGAGGAAGAAATTTTTCACTGTGAGGGTGGTGAGGCAGTGGCCCAGGTTGCCCAGGGAAGCTGTGGATGCCCCATCCCTGGAGGTGTTCAAGGCCAGGCTGGATGAGGCTTTGAGCAACCTGGGCTGGTGGGAGGTGTCCCTGCCCATGGCAGGGTTTGGAATTCTTTAAGGTCCCTTCCAACTCAAACCATTCTGTGATTCTATAACTATTTTTTATGCAGACTAAAGTGATAAGCCAGCTAAAAGTAGTTTAAACTGATTCCTACATGCCCCATTAAAAGCACCTGGACATGGATTCTTGATTTTTTAAAAAAGCAATGGGCAGAATCTGTTTCACTATAAAGTAAATATTCTAGCATAGCTCACTCTTGAGACAAACATATTTGATTTTGCCAATACTGCATTCTTAGTGGGTTATAATTCAATGTGATAGCTATGATTTTTTACATTATGGGATCTGGTTCGGATCATAAAGCATATACAAATCAACTAATATAGATTAGATGCTATGGTGGCCCATAACTGTTAAATGGGGTCATGGTTTCTAACTAGCTAATAGACTCTTAGGTACTAAATTATTTCACGGAATTCAGTACCATCTATTCATTATAAGATTGATGTGCATAATTTTAGGTAATTAATTTTAAAATTGTTCCCTCTTCTTGCTTCTGGTTTGGATGAATTGTTACTGAGACAAATTACTTAGCTAGTCATCAGTGCTAACACTACTAATATTTTTAATTAGCAGTGGCCTCTGAGTGGCTAGTTACTATTCTAAATGGGAATGAAAATATAATACTAGGATTTTAGTTTCCTTAACTGGTTAGGAAAAACAAGTGTTCATATTTTATCACAAAAAACTTGTTTCTACTCAACAATGACTTCCCACATAATCAGTCTGTTCTTTTGAGGCAGTCATGCAAGAGGAATTTGACTACTAATGCACACAGTGAATTAGGGTTCTGAGTAGCACAGAATATCTTCAATGTCAGCGGACATTTTACATGAAGCTTGGAGGACAGAGTTTTGTTCTGACACATTCAAAATTAGCAAGAGACAGCAGTCCAATTTCACAACGCTATTTGAAGAAAGTGTGTAATATCTTCAAATGTGTTCAGAAGCAAAGTCACTGACCTTTGCCAGATTCCTGTTCCCTTTTCCTTATACCAGGTAGTCAGAGTAGCTATGCAGCATTGTGCAGTGGTTTGGAAGACAGACTTTAAAATATATATATATATACACATACACACACACACACACACACATATAGGTAGACACATTGCCACAGAGACTTGAATTGAAAAGTCTAAATGTTTTTCTAAAAGGAAGTCCAAGTAATTCTGACAGTTCTATTATAAGATGATATAATTTTTTGTATCACATCAACACCTTGATTTCTCATGCATTTACCTACCTCTTGGTAGGTAAATGTTGGAGCCTAATAACACTATTGGGGCCGAACGTTACATATGTTCTTGTTTTTAATGAGAATAAAATAAGGTGGTTCTAAGCTGAACTGCACATGGGCAATAACACTGAAGAAGGTCTATCCTACATGTTGGTAATAGTTAGCAAGGAAATCGTCAAACATTGTAATTTAAGAAAAGAGATGCTAACATTTTCAAATGAAGGCTGGGGTAAAAAGATGCCCCTCACTCAACATTTAGTTGAGAAATTCAGAGTTGTTCTTTAGAGCTCATCCATCAGTCTATGTTTCTTAATCAAAGCAGCAGAACATTTGCATTACTCCGGTAATTCCTTAAGAAATCAGAATAAAAGGTGTTTTTTATTTTTTTAAAATCAACATTATGACAATAATGGGCAGACCAGTAAATAAACAGGATGGATGACATCCTGATAAGCATTGTGTAAATAATGATTGTTGGAGAAGTTTATAAATGCTTTAGGAGAAGTTTATTAATGCATTATTCTACTGACTACTTGACTTTTATAAACAACACACAACACTTCAGAGTAACTATTGTTACTGGCAAGAGTGCCCATACAGAAAATTAATGTCATAATGAAAGGCAAAGAAAAAACCAACATAAAATAAATGAGAAAAAAGAGAGAAGTGATAAAATGTGATGAGGAGACAAAGCAAGCAGAGACTAGCTATTGTTCTATACAGTGATAAAAACACTCATTGCCCATGTTACTCCTCAGTTCCATCACCAGTTTTGGAAAGTATGCATGAAAACAGGTTTCTTTTTGAAAATTTATGAGCTTCATCAGGATCTCTTGATCAAATCAATAAAACATGAAAGAGAGTTAACTCACCATAGAACATTGGGGAGTTCTATCATGTCCCTGATAAGACTGTACAACACCTATTAATAGTGATGGAAATTAGGAGTGTGCCTTGACAAGAAAAACAGACTTTTCTATGCTTATATGTTTGAAAACCCTATGGAAATGCCAGAAAGTTATGTTGGCAGCTAAAAGCTTATCATTATCACATTTGATCTCTTCTGAATGACCTCAGTACCAGGTTAAAGACTGCTTGCTAGTACTACCGAGAAAAATATTTACAGACTTTTGTCAGAGAAATGTTTTCCTGTTTAGAAAAAAACACTTTAAAAATGACTGTTGCAATGCCCTGGTAAGGAGGTGGGGGAAGCAGGGACTGCTGGTTATAATCAGCCACTGCAGTTGGCCGCTGCTCTGGAGCACTAACAGACATGAAAATTGAGTGGCAGAAAAAAGAGCAACTTGGTAGAAACAGTAGGAAGAGTTCACTTTTTATCTTCCATTTTTGTAAAGTGAGGCAAAATAAAGAATCAATCTAGATGGAAGATTCTAGGTTTTTGTTACGGTTAAATTTTCTTGGTTTGTGTTACAGTTAAATTGTCTTGTTCTTCTTGTGAGTTACTGTAGGGTTTAGGGCGGACTGAGAAGGAAGGAAAATATGTCTCTTCAAAGTGTTGCATACCTGTCACATAAACCCAAGATGGAATACTGTGAGGCAAACATGGTACCCACGAGATTTGGGCTAAGCTAGTAAAACCCGTTATAGCTTTATAATTCAAACACACTTTATAATGAAAATACCTCAAATTTATTTTTGTTGTGGTTTTAGTTATGGAGAAACAAGGCTTACTCAAGGGACAGGTTTTTCCAGTCCCACACATTTCTTGTAAAAATATTGATATAAATATTGTGTGGGTCCTTCTCTCTCCTCATACACACGCAGTACAGAGGTCAACATGCAGAAGACGCGTAGAGTTACTTCAGCTGCTCTGTACTACCTTGCATGCTCTGCTAAGCGTATCAACAATTTGGCCAATGCAGTAGAATACGCAAGAATTGGGGAGGACCTTGCCCCCTGCACTCCTTCCCCCCCCCCCCCTCCCCCCCCCCCCCCCGCGCATTTCTAAAGTTATTCTCTCTTAAGCTGTAAAACACAAATACTCAAGAAAAATAAACTTCTTTTGAGTTCATCATCTTGGTACTTAGAGTAGTTTAAAACTGTTCCAAGATGCAGAAGCATTTCATGCTTGGTTCCAGAATTAGAAAGAATTGAGGCTTTAATTTGAGAACAGAGCAGTGCCCTGCATTTGTATGTTTGCTTTGGTGGATGAGGGGAGAAGACTGGCAGCAAATGTTTTTTTCTGGGTTTTGAAGCCTTTTTTGGACTTTGGATGGATATGGATTAATTCAAATTAATAAGAGGACCTTTAGCTGTCCTGCATATGATTCCCTGCTATTTTTAATATACATGTAGTATTTTAAATCCATCTCTTGTGTCCTAAACCAGATTTTGTCTTAAGCAGCTGTGCTTAAATTGTAAAATCTCACCCTTGTGTCTGGTTTCACATCTGGCAACACCCAACTAACAGTTACAACTTACTTAGAGTAATTAAACGAGGTTTTAAAAAAGCCAAAATGATATATAAAGAATAAATTATTATAACAGTATTTTGTTTTCCAACCAAATTCTGCAGAAACTTTATAAGTATCTGGGCTGTTCAGTTATTTTTAAAGGTGTTGATCAAAATAAGTACATGCTGAGGAAAGTAAACGCAGGCTTGTAAATGGGTGGGGACTGGGCAACGTTAAGCTACCATAATTACCAGTCAGCAGTATGTCTCCACTTTGATGTCAACTATATGCTTTCTTTTGCGTCTCAGGGAGGAAGAAACTTCAAAAGCTTTAATTTCAAGACAATAAAGGGGTCTTGGTAATATATATGCAGACTTTAACTGCAAATGGAAATTTTTGGTGTCAAAGATACAAATGTAGGTGGGTTAGGATTAAATATTAATTTTGTGTGTTATTTATGTAGCACAGCTACAAAAGATACAAGTATATTATTTGAGTACATATAAGGTATAGCTCATGGAAAGAGTAAGGACAGAATTTTTTACTGATTAATCTACATATTCCTCTCCAGAATTTTTTATGTCTGACACCAAATATTTTAAACACAACGGGATCTTAAGAGAATTAAAAGTATGAACAATTCTATTCACTTATAAAAAGTATAAAGCTACATATATAAAGAAGATGACCATACCACAGTCAGAAACCATACCAACTTGAAGAGTTTTGAACAAATATAGGTATCAAAAGAGTTTGGCAAACTAATTATTTTTAATTAAAGAATAAAGATCTGACAATGAAAGGTTTCTGTGAATAAAGGAATGAAATTAATGCAATCCCTTCTAACAACTGTATTAGGCTTTGGATCTATCCTCACAGAATAAATAAAATGCATTAATCATACACATCTCTCTCTGCTTTCTTTCTATATCTCAAATGTTTATATCAGGGAGAGTTAGGAAAGAGTTAGAGAGAAATCATTTGTTCACACAGCTGTACAAAGAGCCTCTTTCAGTTCAACCGAAAATTCACTGCACAAACTGAGATAATGGGAGAGAAAAAGTTGATACTTCATTCAGTATGAATGAACATCCAGTATGAGAAAGATCTCAACTGAATATTTCATTTTCAGAAAGCTGTTATAAAACCTAGCAAAACTTCCTAGTTACTTCCTAGGGTAACATCTAGAAGAAGGTGATAGAGCAGAGGATGGCACTCTTTTAGGAGACAGGAAACGCAAGCGCAATCCTACCCTCTGCCTGACAGGATTTGAGTGTGAATTTCCCTCTACCCAGAAGAGAAATCTAAAAACCAGATTATGTGTTGTTCCAAAGTGGGAATGGTTGAATAAAACAATTAAATAGATATTGATAGACTCTCGAGTGGTTACTACAGCCAATTTTCACATTAGTTTTTCAGTCTGACCAAAACCAATTACACTTACAGCACCACACATAAATGATCTGGATTCCAGTCTCTTTTCCTGTTAGCATTCAGTTTACTTTATCTACTGTTCATACTATGGAGTTTTTTTGTCTACATTCATTCACGCAGCAAAAAGCAATATCAGCTCATGTATTTCACATATCGCTACAGAATGCCTTCGATTCTCATCTGTGCACAGTTCACAAAGCAGTGAAATGGGTCCTAGCCAGGCATCCTATTAGTAAGACGACTATTTTTCTTTAAGGACTAGTTCACCAAGTGCTGATAAATCCTAATCCTGGCTGTTTCATAAAAGGCTTGTTGATAATATCTGACACATCAAACCATTTGAAACACACTTTTCAGAACCACTTCTGTTTATACATCATATCTCCTCAACTGCTGTGGTCAGTTACCCTGTCTTCTATGAAAATATGGTTGTTTTAAATTCCTGCTGAAGAAACCTCCTGAAGAAACATTTTCTGAGATATGAAGGCTGTTATCTCTTGTGAAGCAGACTCGCTTTTACTTTCAGAGGTTCTTTCTTTAGGTAACAACTCATGTCACTCCAAGGCAAAAAGCCGAAACAGCAAAATTGTTTCTGAGTAGAGAAATGTCCTTCAACAGTACCTAAATTTCCCACCCGTTTTCACTAAGTACTTCTGTGCTCCCAGAATTGTTAGAGAGTCTAATTGCGCTATACGAAACGGATTCAGGATCAGCTCTGTTTATGCAACACTAGAATTCAGCAAGCATTACAAAGAAAGAGAATTTTAAATCAAGGTGCCATTTGACAGTGGTTGTGACTGGCCCAGATACTGCCCAGGTCTGCACACATCTGGAAAAGCTGCACAGCAGCTGCACAGTAAAGATGCTCATTTTTTGTCAAAATGAAAATAAACTAAAATGAAAGCTTCAGGCTCACCAGTTTTGCTTTATAAAGTGTTACGGGAACACCAAACTGTCACCTCAGTTAGCAACTTGTGAAAGCTAGAGCTTTGGCAGAGCTTTCTTAGGTCTGATAAAGCACTTCAACTCCTCCAAGACAAAACACGCATTGATCCCAACCATGTAACTACAGGAAAAAATAGGGGTTTTGCCTGAAGGACTGAGCAAGGACTGCAAGGCTGGAGCCAAAGTATTAGAAGTCTAATTCAGAGATTTAGGTTGCATATATTTACCAGGATTTCTGCTTTCAAATTTAATGACAAATTTTTAATAGATGACAACAGGAAAGTTCTCCTATTGCAGGAACTAAACAGATCACAACTTTTCCAAAGCCCTTTAATTGTGGCTTACTTTTGTGCCAGCTGTTGTGTTTGTACCATAAACGGAAGAAAACAACTCTGGGGTGGACATTTAATTCTGTCTCTCTCGACAGCAAACATTAACCACTGGACTGCTATCAGACCACCTGCAATGTGTTAGTCATTACAGAGGTCACTGTTACCGAACATTTTAAACTGTGAATAGCTTCAGTTTAAATTAGGTGTAAAAAAAGTCATTTCCTTTCAGTGATAAACTAAAACACCTGCAGCACAGCTCAAGTTTACCATGAGAGATATAAACTCTCACTCTGAATTCAGACTGTTCTAGGATATACAAAACCACAGTTTTATAAGATAAGATCTTTTTAATCTAAACGATTACTGTGTTGCCAGATTAGGTGATTACATGCACAGCTATTTCCCTAGATTTCGAGTTACTCTTTGCTTTACCAGGAACAAACGACATCTCCTGTTGTGGATATATTACATGACTTTTCTCCTCTAGTCAATCATAATCTAGTTTTCCTTTTTGCTAAAAAAAACCTCCAACAAAACAAAACAAAAAAACCAAAAAAAACACACAAAAACCAAACCAAACAAACACAAAATGCGAGAGCATTTGCTATGTCTCTTCCCTGTTTGTGCGGTACCTTCTTTATTATAAAAAAAGAAACATTGTATTTTAGTTCCAAAGGTGACCACACTGCAGATCTAACTGCTAGCAGCACTAATCGGTATTCATTTGTAAATTTTCAAAATGTATTTAAAATTCTTATCTCTGTTTTATTTTGCATAATGTTTTCCCTGAGAACATACATGGGCAGAGATCTGGAATGTTTATTAAAAAAACCCAACCTCATCAAAGTTCTATTTTTAAGGACTTTTGTTTATGTAAATTAGTCTGAGGCACCTAAAATTAGCTTGAGCCAGGTGTTTAAACCAGAATTCACACACACTTGAGGTGTGTGTGCGTGTACCCATCTTTTCCCCAGACAGAGCACGTGCTTGAAGGTGGCTGTCGTCAGAAGATAATTCAGGCACTCCTTGCATCTCAGAACGAATATATCTCTGCATAGGATTTCTCCTCTCTTTCTACTTTTGTCCACACACTTTCTTCTAGTCATGCAAAAGAGCTAGAGAATCATGTGGTTTTAAACACGTGTTAACTACAGAATAATGAAAACCAGTTTAGTGTTCAGACCTCTCTGAAGCTATTTGCACTTTTACTAAATATAAAATATTCTGCTTTAGTGTAACCCACACTGGTGACAGAAAGAAATAAGGCGTTAATAATTCTAAATTTGACCATGTGGCATTTGTTAAAAAGAAATATGCGAAATCAAGATATCATAGTGAAAAGGTCTCCAAGCCTAAAGATTGTGAAATATCCTGACTGAAAATCTAGCTCTTCAGACTCTGTATTGCACACCTAATAGATAAGATGTTTGTACCTCAGTTTTACTCTCTAAAACCTATCTGTATAATTCAAAACTATTTTGACTACATGGTACAGAAAAACAAGAGAGAGGGAGAGGCTGTTGAGGTACATGTTTATCTACACTTGAGTCTTTTCACGCATTCAAACACTGGATTAAGTTTAATTCTCAGTCTGACTAATTTTCTACTTTAGCTGACCCATTTGTGGGTTCATTCTTTCAAAACTTGCTGAGATGGCAACTAACAGCATTTGTTTTCCAGAAGTCGGTATAGTGTAAAGTAACCCTAAAAACAGCAAGGTTTATTTCTGCTGAGCTCCCAGCCTGCCTTGCAGAAGGAACAAAAGTATAAACGTGAATGTATTTCCCATCTGCCAAAAGTCTTTTAAAAAATCTTGAAAAATTTGGAAATACTATTAAAGATATGAACAACAGAAAAGAATCAGGTTTGGGAAATTTCAGGAAGCAGCATTCTGGTCTTACTGTTGTCCCAGCTACCACTGCTGCCATAGTAAATGTTACTTATGAAGGAAGCAACAAAAGGAGCACTGCAGAGGTTAGTTTTACATATCAGAGATAAGTCACCAAGGGATGAATTTCCTCAGTGTTCCAGTATCTTTTGCCTCCTCAGTAGCTAACTGGACTTTGCCAAATTGAAACAGCTGAGCGCTTGGTCTCTACATTTCCCTGTGAGTTTCTGTCCGTATATGATGTAATTAAGAGTTTTTGCTTTCCATATTCCAACCTGTTATTATCAGTCATTTCTCTAAAGACAAAGTCTGCCTCCCAAGTGGCTTCTTTCAATACACCATAAAACTGAGCACTGGTGTGCTAACAGAAACGACTGCTCTAATGTGGGAACCACCTAACCTTTTCCCACTGTCGCATCAAACAGCACATTAGGTGGTCACTGACAGCTTTCCTGTGCTGAAGCCAGCCTACCATGCAGAAAATAAAATGCTGAAGCCCATTAATAATATTCCCACTATTTTCTCCAGGCAATAACTGTCAAATTAATGACCACACATTTTGTAGATAATGGTCCAGGAAATATTGCACAATGCAGCTGCTTTTGGGAAGTCATATTTGTAGAACACAAGATGAACACTTAACTTATTTGACCATTTCCAGGCAACTCCTAATTCTCTGAATACGTGCTTGTAATTCCATAATATATTTATATCTAAGAAAAATAATACCTCAGTAGTTCTACTCTTTTTGTAAATGTCACAAGTTTTGCAGGAACAGGAATAGTGTCCTTTGTTTTAAAATTTGAATAGACAAAACCAGAAAAGGTCATTGAAAATTACTTTTGAAAATAATAAATAATGCCAATAAAAAGCAAACAATGTATTTATATAAATGGGAATTTCATCAGTATAATTTCACCACCTAAATGATTGTCATTTGAAGTGAGCTCGGACCAAACTCAGCACATGCTAATGCCCATGTATTGGTTAAAAAAAAAAAGAATTAAATAAACAAACTTTTAATTGAACAATATTTCTTTCTGGGGAAGTTTGAAAAAAAAACCACACAGAAAACATATAATGTACCGGGAAGAACACAGTGCTCAGCATGCTCAAGGATGCAACTTCTATCTCTCTGAGTCACAATCACTTTTTGGCTTACCTCTCAAAAACATGAAAGGCTAATTGAAAAATCCATAGACTGATCAACAGATATTTAGCACCTGCAAATACATAAATAGAAAGAACAGTCCTAGAAGATGGTCTGGCTTTCTATACTCTCCTTAAACTAGGAGATTTTTTTCTCATCTTTGAAATGCCACTTTCTTTATCTTTGAAACACCAATATTTTTTCCCCCTTTACCATCAGAATAAAATCTCCTAATCCACTGCAGGAAAAAACACCTCTCTTCAATTATTGAAGTTGCTTCCATAGTTCTGATCCTCCTACACAGTATTTCCATAGTAATTTTAAATATTACATACAAAGCATGCTAACACTTTCTGCCAATAGTGCTAGCAGTTTTTTCCTGACTCTAATTTACTGCTTACTTCAACACTTTCAATATTCACGAATATTTCTGCACCAAGAACTTCCTGGAGGGCCTTCAGTGGAAATGTGCTCTGAAGTTTGCGTAATTTCTTAGTGCTCTCTGTCTTTTCTGCCATAGTAGGCCTTGAAGGATCTGTAGAATGTGAACATCTCCATGCTGCTCTCTACCCATAGACAATACAGAACACCAGCTAGGGCAGACTTTTTTTCCAGAGGCTGGGAAACTGTGCCCGTTTCTTTGTTTGTCAAACTGGTCTGTAGACCCACAATTAAGTGCTAGACACAGTTTCATGCACTTAACTCAGTATGGCTATTGGAGTAAAGCAATGCTCACTGGAGGTAATGTTGGCCAACAACAGGCTGATAGTTGGCAGTGATCAATAGCAAATATTTTTTCCTGTTATGGACAGCAATCTATAAACACCAGTACCAAGAATTGCTCATCAAGACTGAGGACTCTTCAAACTGTGGCCTTGTGACACTAACAGGAATAAATATATACATTTTAAAACTTGACCTTATAAACATGTGCAAGAGCTCAACATTTATCTCAGTACATCAAGAACATTGTAAAAATATTATCCAGATTAATCTGTTGCTAATTCCAGAGAAAATCAAATCATCAAAATGAAGCCAGTGAAGACGTGACTCTTAAATATACTGTCTGAACTGCAGCTCTGTGGCCTTTGCAGCATTGATAACATTGCAGTGGAGATTTTGGAATAGAGAAAGGAAGGACAGTGGCTACAAAATGAGACTCCTTGTTTCTTAAAAAAAAAAGCCCTGTGTATTGTCTGTAACACAAGAACAATCTACCTCCCTTCAAAATAAAATGAACATATATAATAATATTTTAATGATATTTGAGGAATATTAATCTATAGCTATACTGAATCACCAGACACTGAAATACTGCTATTGGAAACAAAAGTTGTTCTCAACTGCAAAAAAGTTGGTAAAAAAAAAAAGGAATACATGAACATCATGTTGTATGTTCCGTTCAGAACAGACTGTTTCCCTAGCTATGGACGTGGTTACTGTAATTGTATTCTTGAGTAAGAATGAGCCTCTGCAGGAGCTGACCCATGAATGTCTGCAGAATACTTGAGGCCAGCAATAGTGTAAACTTATGTTGTTGTAAACATGGCCCTTAATCCATCAAAAGAAAAACATATGGATTCCATCTTTATTTATTTCTACAACAAGTCGGAGTCATCATGACATCTTTAAATACTTTGAATATTATTGTCCTAACTTATGAACTAAAAAAGGCAAAACTTGCATCCATTAGTAGAAAGAGTCAGGCTCTTTTTCTGGCTTATTGCTCAACAAAAGGCAGAGTTTTCTAAACATTGCATTAAAATTAATAAGGCTGTTTTGAAAAGTTCTGTATTTTAATAGTACTACAGCTGCAATAATTAAGAAATTGGCCTCTACTTTGAGTCACGAAAATCCATCAATTCACTTGGATTTAACTTAGTGAAGCTGCTATATATGTGCAAATTGTTTTAAAGTTTGTCTAGTGGAAAAAAACCCACTTGGTTAAACCTATTAAATGTATATGCATGAAGGAGTAATGCACATAATAAAACAAGGAGCAAAAAAAATCTCAGCATCCGATACTGAAGAACTTTTATCCAGCAAATACACCATATGCTTATTGAAGGTAAGGATGGAAATAGATTTTAATGGAGAAACTTGAATATAAAGCAAAATATATGACTGAACTGGCCTCTTACCAAGAGAATTATTCCTTCATTGGAGTATGATAGCACATATCTGTTAGCACCAGTTACTGTCAATTGTTAGCGGTTGCCCTGCTGTTTCAAACCAACATAAGCCAAAGTTTCTGGGGGTCTAGTGTGCCCTGCCTTTGCCAAGCCTCTCCTCCCTCTTCTTTACACCAGCACTCACGTTCCTGGGACTGCACAGTGTCAGTTCTGGGAACTGATCTGGATAAAATACAAGCATATTAATCAAACAAAAAAAATTAATTTTGTCTGTGTCAGCTTTCTAAGCCACATTACTGCCTTTAAAGGCAGCACACATTTAACAACAGAGGGAGGGCAGGACTGTGATAATCCGAACTATAGTGTCTTAAATGTCTGTCAAATTATGCCCTAAAGACTTGATTATAACTTAGCCCAAGTATTTGTGTACTCAGAAGAGAGGCAGGACATCCTGGGTAGAACATCAATGTCTTCCCGATGACCCCAGAACCCAGGTCTGCACCCACTAGCAAATCTGAGGGAGAAGGGAGAGAGTTGTAACTCAACTCTACATGTCTTACCCAACACAGACGGAACAGTGTGAGCGTGTGTACGCTCATTTGCTTATATATTGAAGGAAATAAACATGTATAATCCAATTTGGAGAGAGAAACCTGAGGAACAGTAACACAAAGATGCTTAATGCTGTTGCCTAGTAAGACACTGAACATCACTTTGCAATGAGAAGTGTGTACACACAGAAAAAGCAAAACAATTTTACACCATCTGTGCAGAAACATCACAGTGCAGGGCTGTAAGGTAATGGCCACTGTCAACGTGGCTTGGAGACAACCACATCTGGAACACTGTGTCCAGTATAGGCCTAGAATGCACCTTGAAAAATGAAGGGAATTCAGAGAAGACCAACAAAAGGAGTTAGTGCAGGGGAGGAGATTTATGAGGAAAGATGTAAAAGAGGTAACACAGACTGGCCAAATAATGACTAGGTAGGGGATACGAGGCATGGTAGCAGTCTATAAATATTTCAAGAATATAAACATACAAATAAGACAAAAGAATTATCTAGTGACGTTCATGGGATATAACTAGGAGTTAGAAGATTAATGTAAAAAGCAAAAAAAGTAGGGTAAATGTCAGGAAAACTTCTTTAAAGTGAGATGCTTTAAACTAGTGGAAGAAAGGAAGTAATGTGTAGAGCCTCTCTACCATTCTCTACCAAACTTTGAAACAAAATAAAACAATGCATTAACAAGTGTACTACAAAGAAAATGCCTGCATTTTTGTGAAGACAATCTGCAATTCCTTTAACATCAATAAAATAATCTTAAATATTTTCAGTGCTAATTCATATTAAAAGCAAGTAGTCTTATTCATTTCCTAAACTCAAGCGACATTAACGTTACAAGACTAAAATATTTCTATAGGCTAATAGTTTTCCGATTATAGAAGAAATATTTGAAAGTTTCCATTAATCGTCATTACTGTAAATCTGGTGATGATATAGATCTTGTGCACAAGGAGGTACTTTTTTCAGTCTAATTTGGAAATTTTTGAAATAGCAATTCATGCAAACTGTTAGAAGAGCACCTAGAGTGTTTTGGTATTTATATTCTAGCACATAAAAAAAGGTTCTGGCGTTATTTCTCCTACTCTTCATAATTTCAGCTTAAATTACAGCTCCTACAATTCTTCCATATTTTCCTCATTACAAATATTCAACTTAAACAAACCTTATGTTTATATTGGTATGGAATTACCTTTATAAAAATGCTGATGTTTCATTTACATAGCAAATTTATAATTTCAAAAATCTTTGATGCTTCTGTTTCCCAGGAGTTATAGGTGTTTTTGTAAGATAATGATTGAGTCTGTATTCTTTCAAGTAAAATCCATTCTTTCTTATACTATTATTTTTACCAGTTTAAATAGTGTTCTTTAAATGCTGCTTTAGAATACAAAAAATTTTCCTTTACTAATAGTTCCTCTAATCTTAAACTCATCTGTCCTAAAATAACAGCAGTTAAGGTCTTCTTCTGATTTCATCTTCTTCTATTAATGCTTTTATTCACCATCAGATGGAAAGTTTAGTAGTCAAAACCCAGGATCCTGACAAACAGTGAGCCAACAAGGTGGAGATATGAAAATTAGAAAGCGTGAGCAGCAGAATTACAGAAAGAGCTATTTATTACATTCTGCAATTTCAGTCTGTCAATATCAAGGCTAAAATAGTATTTACCTTTCTATACACATCTGGCTACTCAAAACCAATGTGATAAAGCAGTTTAAGTTGTGTTTGTTATTCATGGAGGATGGGTGTACGTGTGTGTATGAGCAGGCACGTGCAGTTACAGATTAGACGTCGAAAACTAGAAGGACTTGCAAAGAGAAATATCTGAAAATATTTGCTTTCTTAGGGCCCTGTCCAACCCAAACGAGACTCTGTGGCTGTTGGCCACGGGAAGCTCAGTAAACTTCCTGCGCAAGGAATGCCAAGCAAACTGGAGTCCGCGCTCCAGCTGAAACCTGCTCTGTGGTGCACGCCGACTCGGCCGCTTAACACACCTTTATTGGAATATCACAAGGGAATTCATTTAGCCAGCTGTATAATAAGAGCCACAGAGAGTTCTGAAAGAGGGAAATCTGGTGCAGGCTAAAAAAACTTGCAATTTTCTTTAGAAGGTCACATGTGGTTTTATTTGCTGTTCAGGCTCTGATGGCCTCACTGGAAATCCTTCTATGTAGCTTGAAACTTATTTTTAACATTTTCTTGCGTGAGTTTCACTTAAAGGAACTGTTGTTTTCCAGCTTGACAATGCAAGAGAAAAACTGCTGTCAGAAGAAAGTCTAGGAAGCTACAGAATTCCTAGATACATCATTTCTCAGGAGAAATACACCGTGTGGTCTCATAAATGCATGCACGGGGTATGTGCACATACGTACATAAATACATGACAGGGATCACAGACTATATTTAAAATGCTATTATGTGCTGTCATAAGCATGAAGAGGTTTTTTTTTTTTTATGAGACGTAAAGTCAGTCTCACAATGAGAATGATTTAATACAATAATGAAATGTCATTAATATAATATCCTATTGTATATGAATGTCTCTTGATTTGTGTTCATATAGCAAAGATATCTTTACTTAAATTACACAAGTATAATTTAGGTCACAATGTAAACATCTGCTATAACATCACAGATTTCACAAGAATCCCATTCACAGATTTTGTATGTTTTTGTTCAAATAAGAGTATTTAATGCATAACTCCTTATTCTCTTCCTAACCTTTAGAGTTAATTGTCCTCCACAAGTGATTTGAAGTTGAAATATAGCACGATACACATCTAAAATAAATATTTTACCAGTTACATGATAATGACTTCAGTTAAAATGTAGTTAATTTTCCATACCTTCTGGCTTACAGTTTGATCTCCCACATGTTTCAGGTTGTGTCTCATATACAGGACAAAGCACATAACCGTTCCTCAAACCCCTGATTCAAGGATGCGGCTTCAGTGAAAGCATGTTTTTGACCACCGTAGGTGTTTCAAAGTCAGTTCCTATCTCTCATAAAACCATGCACCAGTAGTATTACGTGTATATGTGATGGGCATTACCTGCTGCTGTAGAGAAGAAGTATAGAACCAGGACCTAGATACCTGAAATCCAAAAAGGATTGAAACAGCAGAGTCTATGAAAACTAACACCAAGAATATGTCAAGTACACTGAAGATAAAAATTAGGAACATAACTAATGTTTCTTTACAAAAATAACACACTTGTTTGCGTCACCATTTTAATAATATTTCTTCTTTACACTGGTTTTACCTTACTGAATTGAAATATTAGTATTTTATAGCCTCTTTCATTCCACAATTACTGGAGTTCAATTAAGCTCTTGCATATGTCAGGTACACTACAGTCTAATTTAATCTTCATTACACACTGCCATATTGCAATTATACATGCTATCAGTGTTAACACATATTTAAACCTGTTATTCCTTTGTCACTGATTTACAAAGAGGTACCTGAAAAGAAGCAGATGTCATAATTACATGCTTATTCAGCTCATTTTATACTAAGTCTCAACACAAATTGCAGATGAGCTAGGCATGTCCTGAAATTAACGTAGTGATAGGACACTAATGCTGTGATTCATTATGGTTTGTCAATGTGCTCCACTTCTGGAATGTGTGATAAAATTATATTAATACTGCACAGTAATGAGATTAATGAATTTGTACATGGGGAAGAATAATGGTTCCTTTTGTTAGACTACTGAAAAAATAACATATAGGTAATTAAAAAGAATTAGTCAAACTCCATACAACCCCATTTATATTAAATTAATTTGTCTGGCTTCATTTCTAATAATTGATCACTCTCTGTAAATTATAAAGCACTCCTCAACCATATGAACTACTACTGTAGGAGGAGAGATTCCAGAGTATTATGAACCATCAAGGTGGTCCCTGTGGGTTCATATTAATTAAGGTTTAACAGTTTGGAAAATTGTAGCAATATTTTATGATTCATGTAATTAAACTCTGTAACAAAATGTCACAACTGCTAGTTATATCTGTGCCTATGATTTATATCTTCCCCTTATTTCAAAGGAAGCAGAAGTAATGAAATATTCTTAAACACACAGACAATCAAAGGAAAAATGTACTGGTTGTTTTTAGTGTTCCTAACTAATCACATTAGCATTTCATTGCCTCTACTTCAGGCACTAATGGCCACCATCAGACAGTGCAAATTAGATTAATTTAATATTCAACATCATAAGCTTTTTCAACAAAGGCTTGATTCTGATCTCTGACGTGTTTTTCTCCTCTGTAATTCCACTCATTTCAATTACATTTTCTCCTGTTTTCTGTATCAACAGTGCAGAATCTCACCCCTTCCTTCTTTGGGTCTCTCATACAGCTAATGCCCGCTAGCAAAAGCTACTTCAGTATATTTGAAGTCACAGATCTTCTAAACAAAACACAACTGCAGTCCAAAGTGACTGATGCTGAATTTCAGAGTCTCACTGTATCATATTAAAAGACTTCTGTTGAAAATGGGTTCTCTTGTGGAAAAGGTCATTGAATAATCTGTCATACTCGTTTAGACAATTAATGATCTTGGGGTGTTGCTTTCCTTTGCTTGTTGCTAGAGTTTCCCACTTTTTTTTTGTTACTAATCATTAGCACTGAACAAGAACTTTTAAAGTGAAATTTTATTGCCAAAAAAAGCATTTTTTAAAAAAATTGAAGCATTTGCCAAAAAGCTTTCACTTTTGACTGATTTTTAAATTCTAAAAAGCATATCTTAAAAGACCTGTAAACTATTGGTACTCTCAGAACAAAACTCACCTTCGGTTTAACATTTTCATTTAACAATATCGTACACAGGTTCTCAGAAACCCAGAAACTACAGCACCCAGAGACATCTGTCCTCCAGTGTGGCATTTGCAATTGATGGTGTACCTTGCACAATGTGGCTCAAAGATTTATAGTAGATGGTGATCAATCAAGCAGGGAGATGTCTAAATCCTATAAATTTGTCCATAATATAGTTCTAACAAGTCAGATACTAGGTCCGAGACTAATAAAAAAGCAGGGATCATGTATAAAATCTCCCCACATTTTTCAAGGTTGTACTTATTTCTATATCCAAATTTAATCTAGGAAGCAAAATTTTGGCTTTAAGTAACTGTTTGGGGTTTCTTGCAGAATTTAAAAAAAAAAAAAAGAAAAAACCACACTGATCATTTTTTTTTTCAGTTTTTCCAGACTGAGGGATATGCCACAGCTATCTCAGATTGTGTGCTGTGGCTTGTGCAGAGAATGAACACGGCTTGCGTTGTGTGGAACGTACTCTGATGTGCTTTGTGGATTAATAGGATTCTTCTGCCCCTACAACAATGCAAAATTCTGTTTTCTGGTAGAAATAGTATCTGTTCTCAAAGATCTTTGTTCTCAGATATCACAGTAACAGGCATCAAATAAGTACCAGAGAAGAATACTGGTTAGTGCAAATGAGCAACAAATGTAAGGCTTGATGTGAGACCACAGAAGTCCACTTAATTGACCTAGCAGGCTTCAGACTAGAGTGGCTGTAAAAGAGCGTATTGTACCAACCAACCTTCACCAATTCTCTGGATGAAAGAGAGCAGCACATGTGTTACTGACTTTGGGTCCGTTCTGTAAGTTGACAGGAGTCCTACAATTCCTCTAGGTGCATTCCGAACCAACATGGGGAGAGAGTGCCCACAGAAGCAGGGCATGGTTCTCTACCATCTTTGCCAAAAGCAGGTTCGCTGCCAGGAAAATAAAAATCACTGCCTCTCTAACTTTGTAAAATAATATTTTTAAAAGATATGGCATTATTATTGCATCTTTGAATGCCTCATCTTAGTTTTTCCCTACCTATTCTAGCACTGAAGAGTGAGTTTCCAGTTCAGGTGTAAACACTTCTGAAATCTGTTTCAGGCCAGTGAACAGAAATATACACTGTAATTACAGGGCAAAAAATTACTCTCATCTGTTCGCATTCACATTCCTGCATTACTTTTTGTTTGTTGGTTTGTTTTCCCCTCTGTGTCACCATGCTGTCTTTTTCCTGGGAGTAAAATTTAGCCTGGGGCTTATAGGTTCAGTAGATAACAATTCTATCCTAATCTAGTTATGACAGATTTAATATTAATGGGACTAAGAGGAAAATCAGTTTCCTGACAAATGATGATAAAGTGAAATCTTTAAGCAATAATAAAAATCAACATGCCATATCACGTCACCAGTCATTCAAAAGTGACAAGCAGAAACAATCTGCTGAGACAACATCCAACCACAAGCATAATCACATTTATGATTTAATTCCCATTTAACATCAATCACATCAAATTAATAACCACTCTCAAAGAAAATTAAATCCTAAGTGTATTTTTCCTTTAAAGTGTTATGATCAGAGAAGAAAGTCCTAATTAAATCTTAAACCAACTACATGTTTTATACATGTGACACCTGTAACTTGGCCAGCATTGTGAAATGGCCCCATGTGGATTTTCGTCGTAAAAGAAACTGACAATCCCTTCTAGCAGCTGCCATAAGTTTGATTAACATGTAACATATCCTTTTGTGAAAGTTCTCATTGCAAAGATTTTCCATGACATTAATGACTGTGCAGCCATTTTATTTTAGGAAAATACCATGCTATGCTGATTAGCCTTCGGCATGCAACTCGGAGACAAAGCTGTGAGCCAATGTTTATTCTGCTCTTCCTATGTTAGAGTGTTTGTCAACAAAAGATATCCTGCTTATACCTTATTTCATCTTCCCAAGTTGCTTATTCAAATGGTAAGGGCACTGTAAGAGAATTTCTTTAAGTTACTTAGAGAATTCAAATGATTCTGTGTGTCCCCAATCAGCAGTGGCCAGCCAGTGGCTTTTAAACTTCATGCAACTCCCAAGCACTTGGCCACGAGTGGCAATATAATGCAGCTGCACGTCTTTGTCTCAAAAAGTGAGCCTGGACACCTTAGGACATAACTGCATGCCCAAATTATCCTTCACTGGAGCACAGACTGTTCTGGGAGAACCCACATACAAATTACTCCCAGGATTTTGTCTTTTCTAGGTATTTGGTACGTCTCGTGTTTCTCAGCTAGCTGAGGATTTGCTTAATGTGACAGAACAACTTGCCATCACTGCTCCAGGTGACTGAGCCTTACTGAGACAGGAAACATTAATGCAAATATACTGTAACTGAAAGTATAGAAGTTTTGGAAAAGCAGAGAGATATGTATTACTCCAGTACTGAAGATGCTCTTGGTCTTCATGTCAGCCCTTGTTCTTTTTATTTCAAACAGCGTTCAAACAATTTTAAAAATTCTAATGTAAAACTCGGGCGGGTGCTCTTGTACCTCCTACATGCCAAAGCAAAATAGCTTTTTTCCTTATTTGTAGATGAAATTGCAGATGCAGGAGATCTGCTCCCTGATGTTGATTCCTTCCTTCCCAATCATGAAAGCAGACACTTGGAGAAAGAATGTGTTTGGCAAAGAATGAATTAAGTGCAACAGAGAAGCATGTACTTTTCTGTATTCCTTTTGTAAGGTTCAGCAAGGCAATATAGTTTGCTTCAGGGTCACAGACTCTGACCTAGGTCAAGCAAAAGTCAGTCATGACAAACCAAATAGTATAAAACGTATCATTAAAACTACTCTTTATAAATCACAGTGCTCTGATAACATACAATTTCTTCCTGCCTCTTTAAGCCGTAACATGTTTTAGGATCTTTGAACACGTAAGTCTGTTATTAAAGTTTCTGTTGAATTATTCAGGGTTAAATCAAGATGTGAAGACACCTTTTCTGAGACAGAAAATTGGCAAACACTCTCTACTATGCCTTACAGCAAGGAAAACAATCTTGCTGCAGCTGTTGTGTTTATCATAAAATTGATGCTATAAAAATGTTACCTGAATGCAAATGAGCTTATTTTTATTTAAACATCCTATACTGAGAGGCAGATTTCATCACACAATTATGAGATCTCCAAGGCCTGCTGTATTGAAGGTCAGATTGTGAGCCCCTTCATTACACCAGTGAGCAGCTACTCATGTGTAGTTCCACTGTCTCCCCAGGAATTTGAGGTGAACAGCTGGATACCAAGGTAAGTCACAATCTGTCCCTTACTGACTCCACAGCAGCTAGTCACAGAGTGACTACTCAGCACAAACAAGAGTTTCACAGTCTGGTCATAATCACAGTCATACAACACATTTTTCGTTTTGATTAATTGCTAACAATTTGAAATAATAAGACATTCCTATACATAGTTGGAATTCAAAAATACAAATTCTTATGAAAGGATAGTTTCTTATTGGGTAGAAAAGATGTTTTTGCACTCTGTGTTTCTTCACAGGAGAACTAAATTCTCCCTGTTTTTCCATGTCTTGGATAAGTGCAACGGTTTTCTTAGAAAAATTCAGGACCACAAATGTGAAAATCAGCTTTAGCATGATATCCACAAATGTATCCAAGACAAACGTAACTCTGCAATATTACTTGGGATGCTCAAGTCATTTCACAAGGCACTGCACCAGGTAAGTATCAGAGTCATCTGAACCTATGGCTTCCAGGTTAAACCCTTGATCCTTTTTTACTAGTCTCTGTGCCCTGCCCCTCTGCCATTATGTGTTTGTGTATTAAAATACATACATATATACACACACACACGTGTGCGTGTGCACACACAAATCAAAACAGAATTAGGGAAGATTGGTGGAGATCCTGATCCATGAGATTTAAATCTTCACAGTCATAGAGAAATAGACACTAGGAACCGTGTAATTACATAGAATTGCTATCTCAGAAGAAAACCTTCTAAGTCTTGCAAGTGAAAAGCATTCTGCATTCACAGCTCAGGGTGAACAACCCTCCTCTGGCTCCAGTGCAGCATATTAATTTATTCTGTCAGTAGCTTTCTTATGGTAAGACAATAAGCTTTGCACTTTGCAAATTACTTTATCAGTCTTTGCTCTGTCTATATATTTTGTCTAAATAATCAGAATTAAATTTGAATAAAATGCATACGAGTAACCATGTAAATAAGGATGATCAATTTGCATCCTACAGGTCGTGTAACAGCCCATACTGCAGAACTCAGATTAATGAGGCTCCTTCTTCTACCTTTCCACTTTTTGATTACTGTTTTTCTCTTCTTTATTAACTAAAGCTCATTTATTATTGAGCTCAGCTTGTCCAGCCCGAGTACTAGCTAGCAGCAAGGAGTGTTAACCAGAGACTCAGAAGGGGTGGATCAACACTTCCTCCCAGAGTTAAATGCAGGAAACCAGACACATAAGCAGGAGGTCTGAGAGTATTAGCAGTGGCTTCAGTGGGAAATTAATCTTGTTTCAAAGAATAAATCTACATGGAATGAGCTGGATCAAAATGAAGGACTGTACTAACGGTGCAAGCTGGACGACTTGTACTACCAGAGTGACTTGCTCAGGGCTGTCTTGAGTTTCACACAGCTACATACCTTAAACCACCCATACCTAAATAATCTATCAGCTTTCTTGTCAGCTCCTTTCTTCTTTTATTCTTTCCCTAAACACCAGTGGTCTAATCTGCGATGCACACAGATTGGCCACATTCTGTTATATCAAAAAAATATGCTTAATCTGACAATATGTATAAAATGTACCCAAAGCCTGGGACCTCTCTCAGCTTGCTGTTCCTCTTGGTTAGTCAAGCACATACTTTTATAAAGCAGTCTTTCCATTTCTTTTCTTCCAGATGTCTGAAGTGGTTTTGTTCGTGTCTTGCTTTAGAAGTTAAACCTTATTACAACACTACTTTCATCAGAGATCAGAACTGTACAGATCACCTCATCAGATTTAAATTGATGCTGCGTAGGCAGGCATTTACAAATTCTTAAAGATTATCCAATAAAGGGTAACTTAATGGGTAAAGTGAATAACTTCTCTGCAAGACAGCTTTCACTAGATGTTCCTTTGCTCGGCGTACACAAAAGGCTTTGGGGGTCACCTGCACTCTGACAGCTGCTGTTAAAAATTTATATTTCAGTCTTGCAGGACTTCTGCCTCTGGCCATTTGTTTTCATCAAGTAAAACCTGACTTAGAGGCTGTTATCTGTGCCCTGGCCCATTGCATTTTGCTTCTACTTTTTTCCGTTTAGTAGGGTGTCACTGATACTTGCCATATGCTGAGGTCTTCTGTGGGTAGTCAATATGTTAGCCGTGTCTTTAACAAACATTTGACAAAGTAGTAGAGCAGATTTTTGAATGAGTATTTGGTAGTTAAGTGCTCAGCCCATATTGACTGTTAGTAATTTTCCTTCTAAAATTATGCTTTAAAAAAGACATTGAAAAATGCTGTCCCATTCAAGTGACCTTGCTTTAAAGACATGTGGAGACAAGACAAACCATAGTCAACTTTTAATCCTGCCTTTCATAAATAAATCTAAAGGAAAATTATTGCAGTAAAATTTAGAAAATTATTCTTCTTTAAACACAAGCCTAATTACAAATGAACATCAGCTATAGGCTATCAACTAATGTTGTTTATTACATTGATTATAACAGGGAATCCCTAGGGTTAGTTGATGAAATAAAGATTTAATTTGAGGGTAAAGCACAACAACAAAAATGTAGCTAATTGTAAACAATAGTATTCCAAGTCCAGCTGAGTCCATCAATATAAAAACAGAAGTTAACCTCATCCTTCCACTACTGTAAACATATTAAATGCTATTTATTGTGATTACATGTGTGTGGCCTGTTACAGCCTAAATAGGAACATTTTCGTGACTGAAAGACATAAACATCAGATAACTAACATCATTATTCCCATTTGAAAGATATAAAACCTAAATATTAATTTTAATAGTAAGGTTAGCAAATTAGGAAACCACACACACTAAAATCATTGCAATAACATCCATTGCTAGTAAAATGCTCCACTTCCAAGAAGATTAAAAGTACAGGTGGGATTCAGCAGCAGTTTATATGCTATCCTGACACATGTCATAAACAGAGATTTTATACAAAAAAAATACAGATTTTCCACCAAAACAGAATGAGTCAGAGTAATGGAAATGAAGTTCAAAGATATTAGAAAAAAAAAAAAAGGCGCCCTGTGGAAAACAATGCTTGTAAAGAAGAGAGGGGAGCAGGACCCCGAGCAAGGTTACGGACATCACTCAGTCAACTCAGGTGAGCGGTCACGTCACACAACAATGGTGAACAGTGCTGTGGGTGCACTGCCACTCACCACGGCTCCCTGGGGGGGCAGTCCCAGTTCAGCAGACCAAATTCACCCACTGCCACCCCATCAAATACAGCCATGCCACCAGCACAGCCAGACTGTCCTTGAAGGCAAAGCAGCTGCTTTGTAGGACATAGAGCCAAACTCCTGAGCTTTCCTAGCCCCGGCACGTCGTGCCTAGAGCTCCTGACCCGAGCTGGCTCCTTGCACAGCTCAGCATTATACTGCAGCTAGTAACGTCTTTGGCACTTTGGGCAGACCTCAGCAGGACTCAAGTTTGTTTTGGTACTATGGGCTACACAATCTGAATCTTCTGCTGTTCACCTATCACAGGCACCCGTTACCAAATCCAACAGAAAAGTGACTTTGGGGGTTCCCTGTTCTGTGTTGGTACAGCACCTTACACCTTGGCAACACCTGACACCCAAAAGGATGCAGTGCTACATCTGGGGTAATGCCAGGCACCTCTGAAAGCCTATATTTGGTAGTTTCACAACATTGCAATTGACTGTGGTTAGAGAAGACACGGGAAAAGGCAAAACTCTGCTAACTGCCAGGAATGACCCCTTTACCTTACCCCTTTCCCTTCAAAGGCGTTACCAGAGACTACCACTGACATGAAATAATTGGCACTTTGGAAGGCTGTTTCAAGAGGGGAAATCCCAAAGGGACGTTGTGTGATCTGCATTCTGAAACGATGGTGGATTTGTATTGCAGGAACAGGTTACAATTGCCTTCTTGGTTACAGCCTCCCTGTTTGAATCCATACTTTCACAGACAGTCCTTTCATGTTTTGAAATTCATCTGGAAGAAACTTGGATTCCTCAGACAGTTTGCTCCACGCTGCTCTTTTCCCCATGCTGTTCCTCATTTCCAAGTGGTGTCTACTACTATTATTTTAAACTTTTCTCAGTATTGTTTTTGCAGTAATACTTTAATATTGCATGCATTTCATATCGGCCATCCTTAAGGGACATTTTTTTTTTCTTCTACACTGTTTTGCTTGACATTGTTATCATTACTGTAAGCATTGCTGTGAATAATCAAATGGTGGCCTGTAGACACTGGAAGAAAGGTCAGATACTGTATATGACATATGATTTGCACATCCTTGAAAGGGAAATGAGTCATCTACATAATACAAACAATGATAACTCAGTTGCATATGACTGAGATGCTAAAGATAAGATATGTTTATAAATGAATAAACTTCCTGATTATAGTGATATTATGGTAAAATTAAAGAAAAGAAAAAGAGGGATTTTTATTTTGTGTAGCAACCTTTCACTTAAAAATAATGCTGGAGTACTGATACACAACAGCCATATGATTCATAGCACATCTCATTTATTCTTTGTAGACCTTTTCTAAGCAGAAAAGCATCAGTGGCTTGTTGCTAACAGCTGAACCACTCAGAAGCACAAAGTATGCTTTACAGCATGGGCAAAAGCACTCTGCTTGCAAGTATTGCTACATGGACATCACAAGAGCTCAGCACTTCTACTCCTGCACAGGAACCATAAAAACATGACATTATGTTATAAAAGAATTAGTAAAAGACAAGGAATGCAAAAATGAGACTTATCAAACCAAGATCAAGAATACATTTGGCATTTCCAGCTCTTCCCATGGCACTCAGTAGCGTGAACAGATCCTCCAAGTAAAAACCTCTCCTCTGGCCAACCAGATAAGGAATTATCTGCAGAAGCTAATCTTCTCAACTCTTTAAAGCAGAGACCAACTGCCACCTCTATCCGTTTGTTCTGCCTAATCAGCCCTGCTGGAAGAAAATTTAGTGGTGGGGAAGAACACGCACAGGGCAGGCAGTCCCCAGGAAGGCTGCAATGACAGGGTCAGTTCTTGTGGACCTTAGTGCCACAAGCCCTGCACTCGCCTGCTTGTTCTGCAGCTGCCACTGAGGAAAACCTGCCACAGACAGCAGCTATCTTCTCATGCCATGTTTTGTTCAGAGAGGTCATGCCTTACCAGGATACATCTCCAATTCAGCAGCTACAGAGGAGCTTCCTAACAGAGAAAAATATTAAGAACATCACAGCTTCCTTTCCTTTTTCGCGATGCACTTGGTGATCACTTTGGCTCACTTCCATGCTGCACAGCAGTTGAGAGTATTTGATCTTTGGCTAGGATACCTCACAGCCTTCCCCAGATGAAAAGTTCAACTCAGCTAGGTGATTAGGAGTCCAGTTTGAAAGCACAGCAGGATAAAGAGCTCAGATTAAAATCAAAAATATTCCAAACATCACAGCTCTGAGAGGGTTGAAGTTGAAATTAAATATTGGAGTCAGCACAATGCAAGAAATTCACAACCAACTCGTGTATATCTTGCATAATAAAAGTTTAACCACACATGTTCTTAATATACAGGGTAGAGACCCAAATATGACCTGGATAAATCCACTGTAATATGAACCAAAACCTTTGTTGCGTACCTTCAGCTTCATAACCTAGCAAGATGAAGGTTTAGACTGCAGTGAGTGGGGTCTCAACAAGTATCTCAACTTACCTGGCTAGTTACTTACAAACAGCTGATAATTATTTATGCTATCACTGAAGTTTTAATGTATTTTATCTGTTGCTACATTTTTTTTGCATTTTGTATGGTACTTTCAGCTGTCATAAACCAGTACAACAATCTGTCAACATGAAATAATTAATAATTATTATGTGAGTGACTGATTTACTTTGGAGAACATGAAAGGCCACAAAACCTGGAGTTTCCTGATCTACACGGCGTGCATAAAGGAAATGAGCATAAGCAATCACTGTCAGCTGTTCTTGTAAGTAAGAATTGAATCATTTATCTGTCTGCATGTATACATTATCATCATCTCCCACTCTGAAGTAAGCCCTAATAGTACTTTATGGTACAAAAATAGGTTGTTACAGATATTTCATAAAAAATACTACTCCCTCCTTTTCAGAATGATAGCTGAACATATTTAGCATAAAGCAGAAACTTTTTAAAAATTTTATAATTTGGCTCTAAAACACACTTAGTTTTTTTCTGCACCTGTTAAACCACAGCTGATCTAATTCCAATTTATGTTACACAGTACAGTAACAATTATGTTTAATTAACTGCTTATTTCTCTTCTTTTGTTTTCTATGATAATTTTCTCCAATATTAATCACTTGTAAGTACCTTCAACTGGTTTAGCACTTCAAGTATTTTAGCTTTTTATTTTTCCTCAGAATACTGTATTTATTCCATAAACTTAATTTCTAGCCATGAAACCATTTAAATCAATCATATGATAGTGTCTTGCTCCAATTAAAGCTACAGAAAAACTTGTTTTGCTCTAAGTGGAAACAGAGCATCCTCTCAGTGCAGTCACGATGAGGTGTTTGCCACCACCTCAGCAGAAATCTAAAAATCAAGGTGAAACCTGACAGCTTTTTGAGCAATCACACAATTCAAGATAAAATTGGTGATCTACTATCTATGTGAACAAGATAACATGGTAACAGAGTGTGAAGCAGTGTAGTAAAAATATTTACAGACTGTGAATAATGTAACACATAAGGCCGTATGAATAACCAACTGTTTTGATTAGAGGTTAAGCCACTGCCTGAAAAATCAAGACATTTTTTCTTTTTTCCGTGGAGAAATAAATGAGATTTAAATATACTTAACTATAAATAAAGAACAATTATATATCAAATACAACATAATAAAGAATAGTTCAATGTGGTATGATTATGTATTATATATTTTTATGTACAATAAAGTTTTGTGTGTAAAAAAGTTAATTTTGATCAGGACATTTTTGTCTTGTGAAGTTCAGGCCTTTTGTTCAAATGAGGTATCTTTGAGTGTGACACATCTACAAAAAGGTTTGTACGATGTGGGAACCTGTGAAATGTCTGTGGGCGGGATGACACAGGAGTTTCCCTTCTAAAATTGCATCTAATGCTCCTAAGTGACAGCACGGTGGTTTCCTGGATCTGTTGCACAGCCCAATGCCTTGCAGACTGCACTAAGGCAAGTACTTCTGACTCACCCGAAGAAGACTAAACGCTGAGATCAACAGATAGTAAGTAAGTGGGGCCATCTGAGACCACAAATGGAGTGTCTGGAGGTAAAGTCCTTAGAACACCAAATTCAAATGGGCTCAACAGAAATCTCTCTTTCAAGGTTCAGAGTTAAACTGGAGTGTGAACAAACCTCGCAATTATTTCCCAAACCAATCCTGCCATACCCAGACTGCTTGTTATACAAGTACTGTTTGAAGGTGTAAAAACGTACAGGAAAAACCACACTGAGGGAGAATAGCCAAGCTTCACCGAGCTTCATCCTTCTGCACAGGCAGAGCTGCACGTGAGCCTGAGACAACACCTAACTACTTGAAGAGCTCTGAACCTTTCACCGTGTTCCTCTTTCCTCATTCCTCCATCCCCGGCACTATATTTGACTTGAAAGTCTTTCTCTGTCATTTAAAATGTAATTTGTGGGTGTTTAATCAAGAAAAGTAACTTCAAACTCTTCCAAGCACTGGGGAAGAAAAGGAGCATGTACACAAGTAGGCTTTCTCCCAGACTGCTTTCTGGTACTTGTTCCAATAGAATGTTAATAATTATGTTAAAAAGCTAATTTAAGAAATCCAATTTTTGGAAAATGGGTTTTCAAAGGGCACATTTAACAACTAGAGAAAGTTCGATCTGATTTCCCCATTAGAAGAGGAAAGGAAATCCAATTTTAATCTATTTTTGTTCTCTTAAAAAGATGATATATAGAAGTTACTTTGAAAATTATCCTTTCAAAGCAGAACCTAACATGTGCTAACTTGTGAAGCACAATTAAACTGTTCCGATAATTCCGCCTGAAAAAATTAGCAGCAATATTGAGAAGGCAAGTTGTTTTCAAAATGTCCGTGGCAGAAATGCTTCTGTGTTAAGCTGGTATTGATTCTGAAACAATCTTACACATGATAAATGAGAGCACATTTAGGAGAGGATTCAGTCATAAGAGCTCACAAATCAATCAGCTTGTCAACAGGCAGACCAAATTCAATTTTTATTCTTACTAAACTCTTTTTTGTTGGTAGGCCATTGTTTACTTTGAAATTGCTTTACAAAGGAATGGGGGAGGTGGGGAAACATGGGAAAGCCAATCTTTCATGAACACATTAGAAGCTGGTATTTCATTTAGGGCTGGGACAGAGAAAATCTGATTGTCTCCTGGATAATGCAAACCTTTCATCTCCTTCTGGATGATCACAAACATTTGGTCATATAATGCACTTTACCTGCAGCAGCATTTCAAAATAATTCTCATAGCATGAGACATAGCATCACTAATTTGTAACAGAGCATGCTGTAATTGGCATGTCATATTCAAAAGCAATAACCTGATGTACACAAGAGCTGCTGCATCACTTTACCAAGCCATGCTATGTTTCTGACAAAAAGTTCTCATTGTGTTCTGATTCCTCAAAATTAAAATTATAGTGAAATGACATGGTAAAAAAAACCCCAAACTTCTCCTCCCAGAATACCCAATCTGCTGGCCTCGAGAAAATCAACAGTAACCTCACTAGAACTTGAAACACCTCCAATGTAACTTAATTTATACAACCTATTAGTGACTTTGCGCTGGTATCACTACTTGGTTTTTGAAATGTCATTATTCCAATCCAGAGAGTCTAACCTAACAATTACAGACCAGCCATGATGCTGCAGAGGAATATCCCCTACATGATGCTGCTCAATTCTCTCTCACCAGCCTACAGACTATTTATTTAGAGGAAGAATGTAGCCTAAACAAGTAGGAGTAAGCCAGTTGCTCAGCCTTACACAGAAGACTCTCCCAGTAGGAACCTGAGCCAAGTCTTATTAACCAAGGCATCACAGAGAGCTGGACTGTGAGAACACAGATATTCTGCGTCATGGGTGATACAAATGTAATCTTTTGAGATTTGTCTTTCAGGAAGCACTTTTGGAAAGCAAAAAGCAGAGTATGAACTATTCTTACTCTTTCTCTCCTCATTCCGATTAAGATGGAAGTTGTGGGGTTTTGGAGATAAAGGATTTAAACAGAAAAAACACTTCATTAGTGTTTTATTTTCTAAGCATAAACCTGTTCTCTGTCACCACGCTTCTGTTCATTACCTCCTTTGCCTCTTGATGCATCCAGGGATGTGACAGCCTAAACAGAACCACATTTGGATTTTCCCTCCTCCTGTTGGTTGATAAAGCTGGAAGTCCACCAGTCTGTGTCCCAAGCCCAAGTATTTCTGTAAAGTACACATCTGTTTGATTTTTTCATTTAGCCAATATTAGTTATGTCCCTGCAAAAAATATTTCTGAATATGCTTATGGGAAGAGGACTTTGCATGGATTTAACACTCACTACCAGACAGATGTCATGCAGAATTGACATTTGGAGCATAGATTTACCCAATAAGGGATCTCTTTCACAGTAAATTCATTGGTTTTGCCATAGACACCCAGCAGGAAAACAAATCTTGTGTGATGGGTTTTAGTTTTTTATTCAATGGGGAACTGGACTTCGGAAAAACCATCTGAATCATTTGGGTTCCTTAATTTTATTTGTTCCTGCCATTGTACTATAACCAAATAAAGGACTAAGACAAAAACCCAACTATGAGCATCTCTAAACGCTGCAGTCAGAATTTGTAACAGGATGTGAACTTAATGGTTGAGATGCAACCAGCTGACCCAGAACTCCAACTTTGAACATTCAAAACCTAATAATTTCCAAAAATCCTAGTCACAGCTGGAAATGTAAAGGTAGTAATATATATGCCTAGACACATGTGGCTTGTATGAGACCGTGGAGAAGACAGAGGGTAGCTCAGACAGCCTGAACCCACTCTGAAAAAAAAGAAAAAGATATGGACAAGGAAAAGCAATTGAATGTGTAATTTTAGTCTGTGAAGATCCCATACTTCAGTCATTACCATGGTGTTTAATATCTGAAGGTGAGCAATTCTTAAAAGCCTCTTCCCGTCAGCCTGGGAAAAAAACGTCTTGCAGACACTTCCAAGATAACAACTATAAGATCATTAAACATCTTCCAACAAGTTCAACTCCTCCTCCCTTCTTCTGTCTCTTAAAACAATCAAACTTACAGGAAACTCCTAACAAACAAAAGCATTTGGAGGAAATATAGTGTTCTGCTTCTTGTGGTGTAAAGGAAGAAGACGGGAGTATCTCATTTCACTGTTGTGTTTTAATGAGAAAAAACTACCCCTTCACGTTTTATCCTTCAAACTCAGAGCACATGAGAGGCATACTGGAACCCAATAATACTTCACTGAATGACCAGTAAAAATCTGTTAGTTCCATTCATTTTAAAATAATAAAAATTACCAGACTCCCATGTCAACCTGAGCAATCTGTTAAATGCAGGCATTGGTAAATGACATTACTTGAACAATAATTATTTCTTACATGACTTGGAAGTATGTATTCAACTAATATCAGACATGAAGGTATTTGTTGAAATTTATTGGATTTTAAACACAGGTCATTTGTTTTCATTTCCTTCTTTATCATAGATATATAGCTTTTCCATTTTTACTATATAAAATTAGAGTATCATATTCTCGGTTGAAAGCAATATTAAATTACTTTTAGGAAACAAAGAATATTATATATGTTTTTTTCTGATCTGTTTTTAACCAGAATAAAGCTGCACATCTGGTATATTTTAGTTTTGGGATATGGAATATCTCTGTCTTTCTCAAACATTGTCTACTGTAAACCAAACTGAACAACTTTCGGAAGTGTTCCTTTTTCACTGAAATTTGAACCCTATGGAGAATGCTTGGCATATGGATTAAAAATGGATGTGAAAAACCAGTCATGATTGGAACAAAGGGATTTTTTTTAGACCACAGGAATGGATATATACTTGAAGGTGCAATCCATCCTAGCTTCAGTTATTAGGATATAGAATTTAGAAATCAGGACTGGATCTAAGTCAAGGGTGATAAATGAAGACAGCATACTTATAAATGATGGCATTCAGGAAGGAGAAGTACATGGGGTTTTTTTATGGATTTTAAGTGCATTTTTATACATGAAACAAGTTTGTAGTGTTAGGATACATATTTCAAATGAAACTGAAGCTGTACTGTTTATTTCTGAAATGAGTCAGGATTACACAAAAGGCAAGCAAAGAGGTGGTCCTTGCCACTGTGTGTCTGCATAAACAAAAAGTTCCTAATTGTCTGCATTTTAATGCAAGTAATATCAGGCTTAAGGTTAAGCTGATTCCTAGCCTGGTGCAAACTGAAGAACCACCCCATGCTGTACAATTACAGCATAACTGTCAGGGTTTTATTACAGAGTAACAGAGCACTTCCCGCATAAAATTCATCAGCAAGACTGAAATCCCTTCCCATAGGACTAAATTCAAACCAACACTGTTCACTTTTATCTAAGATTTGTGTTTGAAGAATGGAAAATAGCCTAGCCAGCTGTTTCAGCTGCATTTTTTTCATCTGTTGTTCTCATTGACTGAAGGAGAATTGGATTATACAATACAAAGATCAAAACCTCAGGTCTCTTTTTTGTAGTGTTTGAAATAACAAAAACAAACAAAAACATCTCCAGCCTGCCCCGTGGAACTAGAAAGTCAAGATAAAGCAGCACAGGCATGGAAACAGCCTTGGTATCGAGAATCCAAAGCCCCATGTAAACACAGAATGAACCTCAAAACTCCTAGGCTAAATTGAAATGTTAATCTACTCCCTCTGAACCAATACTGAGATGAATAGAAATAGGGAAAAGCATTTTTGTTTCCTTCATGGATCCTTTTAAACTACAGCAGAAGCAATGGAGGTCAAGCACAGCCCCATTTCATGGGTTGCTGTTCAATGATAGGCTCAACAAAGTGGAAAAATACGCAGTGATTAGAAACCTGGAGAGAGCGGGCCCTAACTTCTATTGGACAGCGTCTTCCCTTCCTCCCCACTTATTTTATGATGCATGCCTTCAGTTGCAAAGTACTATAAAAAGCTTCCTGAAATTCTTGGCACTGCCGCCAATCTGATTCCACAGTGACTTCCAGTGATTAACAGAATGCTAGAAAGTGCAAGACTAACAAAGATCAGGTGAATGGGGAAAAGAAACGAGAGTATCATTAAAGTGCACATAAAGTGCATTCCTTTTGCCAACAGAGCCAATGCTTATAAAAGGAGTGTAGTTTTTGAAAGTCAATCCCTTCCATTTTGAGCATAAACCAGATGAATTTGTAAAGATTGTATTTTCTGTGCTTATGGATATATTTTATTAAAAATTAGAACTGTAACTTAACTGGCAGTGAAAGCAAATTCTTTAAAATTCATTTGTTTCACTAAAGTCCCAGTCTGTGTCTGAACTCTTTCCTTGACCAATAGTAACTTGATCATTGCAAATAAATTATTAAAATGCTAACCATAAGGCTGTACATTATAAAGCCTGACTATATTATAATTGTTGTTCCTCCAAGCAGCTCCTCAAAATGCATATTTAACTAATTTATCCTCTACTTTGTGCCCCTGTGGCCCTGGAAGGTGAAGCAACATCGTTCATAAGAAATATTAACATTGGCTTTTTATCAAGGCATCTGTGAAACAGAAAAGCAATAAAAGTGCTAGTGCGTGCACTCATTTACTATTGAAATATCACAAAAATTATTCAGTGTCACAAATCTAATTTTGTATGATATTTCTATACATTTTAGCAGTTAATTTTTTCAGTATTAGTGAATTAATACGCTTTGAATACCCCTGTAGCTACAGTGGAAAAATGTACCAACACACTTATTTAGTGCTTCTACCCAAATCCATTAGACAAATTTTCTTTACAGCAAAGCATTGATGAATGAAATGTCCCATGCTAATGTAAGAATAATCAATTTAGAATGCTTATGACAATTAACAAAGCTGGAGATAAGCCTTGAAAGCACCATGCTTTGTCAGCCCTGATTTGGATTAAACTTGCACTAATAGGATCATTTTTCTTCCAAAAGGTAGTCTTTTTAGGCAGACCTATCAATTAATATGAATTATACATGTATAAAAGAACTAATGTCATTAATTAGACAAATTAATTTTTATGATGCAGCGAATAGACTAACACCAGATTTTATGAGATATCATTCTCCCAATTCATACCTATTTGGAATAAATGTAGAGTTTATATTTGCATGGCTATTACAAAATCAATCATTATTAACCAGTGACACTGTATTGGACAGTTTAATATAATCTGGCTTTATTTTCTCCTGGTGACCAGGTATATTCAGTTCACAGGTTTGGAGACAAAGTTTTACTCTGACTTGCATGCTTTCAGCTGGGAGTAAAACTATATACATCTCAGGGAAATACAAGCAGAGTGTGTTATGTGCTGTGTATTTCAGTCCATTTGTGATGATAAAAAGGGGGAAATTAAATAAATATAATCTGACTCTTCTGGCATCAATTTTAGCTGTAGAATTGAAAACATTCAAAAATTTAGAAAGGCTCGTGTTAATGCTGGCCCACACTTTGATCCTGAAACACTGCTTTATTTCAGCCACTAGTAATTTACCACTCATTGCTTCCTTTTGCCTCTAAGCCTGGTACATATATGTTTCAAATTGTGCTAAAAACCTTTACAAACTAAAAATGTGTATTTAAAAAATCAGACTCTCAGAATCCCCAAATGTGTTTGAATTTAAAAGTTTGAGCATTTATATGGTAGATATAATTCTGCAAATATTAAGTTTAAAATCATTGCCTAATAGTATCTCCTACATGGAAAAGATAATATAACGATTTCCATTCAAATGTGTTAGGAACTATTAAACACTTATTAAAGTTATTTTAAAACTTTGCTTGCTTTGCATTTAATGAAGTGAATGAAGGATGGAAAAACCTACACACTTTATGCACATTCAATTCTTAAAAATTACTTCTTGCCGCATACCTTCTTTTATCCACTATTTATACATCAGCTGTAGCCAAATATAGGGAAAGAATTATTCCTGACTACCTTATTTGGCTTTCAGAGAAATAGGATAGCAAACCCTCAGAGAGGAAAGTATTTAAATGACCGGCCTACTTCTGATAAAGCCCTAGTCTTGGGGAACATGTCCTCTTCATGAACTACACGGAGACAGGAAAACCAGCAACTGCACGGAGCAACCCCCGAAGACTAATAAACCCCCCAACCCTATCAGGGATTGCTTTTCCCAAAGAAAACTAAGGGGTCACAGTCCAAGGAGAGAGCTGCTCTGTGTCATGTGACAAACCTCTTGTATTTCCAGTCTAAATTTATTCCTGGTCAGTTTATAGTGGTTCATGGCTCCACATCCACAATGCTGGCTCTGTATCTCAGTCAGTCCCTGTTTTGTGAGGCCAACCCAGCCAAACTCAGCTAGCCCTGTCCCATAAGAAAACTCCCTGACTTCCCACCAATAACTGCAGCCCTTCCCTGGACCCGTTCTAATCTAAATCTCTCTTTCTTGATGCTGGCTGAGCAGATCTGGGTACAGGATTTTCTACGATGCTACCAGTCCCTCAGAAATAATGTGACAATGTACTCTGCCTGGAAAAGAATGGGAATCTTGCCTGCAGGGATCTGAGCACCCTCTAGGGTATTGCCATACATTTTCTAGCATTTGCAGTGTCACTCTATCTTTGCTTTATTCAAAGTTCTTGGTTTGGATTTATCCTTGGATTTTCTAATTTGAACTGAGAAGCTTTGGAAGATCAACACAGGAAAATGCAGACCTAGCTGAAATACTTAACTCTGAATTTCAGTATTCTGTTTTCAATTCATCGTATCACCTTAGCACACAGAAAGCCAAAATCAGTTTTGGAGATCATGCAAAGGCCTTATTAAAGCTCTCATTAAGTGATGTGCCTAGAGGAGGATATAGTAACTTCTGACAAAAATTTGAGTAGTAGAGGAATGTTAGAATGCCAATAAGAAAGGACATACATCAAAGAACCAGACAATATAACATTTTCACGTAGAAGTAAATAGTCAACTGAAAAAATAAAGATTTTATATGGAATTCATTCTCCATAATGTTTTTACATAAATTAACCTACAATTAACTTTTTTTCGAAGCTAAGAAAGGTGCTGGAGAGTAAAGCACTTTTCATTAATCAGCAAAAACACAAAATGCAATTTTGTTTTTTTGCAAAGACTCAGTAAGTATACTATAATTGCTTTCTTATTGGGTCAAACCCCAAACATACATTCTAGCATATGATTAATTATAATTAATATATGGGAAGTATGGACAGGTCCGAGCAGATGTTGAAAATAAATAAGGATTCACAGAACACCACAACATGGTATAAAAATCTGAGTTTATATGGTGCAGCTGGCTGTATATAATGCCTTTTTAATTTATAAGACTACAGCATCTGGTCTTCTAATGTCTTGCTACGAATTTTCATAAAGTCATGGGAATATTTCTTGTTCAATTTTCTTTTTTTTTTTACATGGAAAGGAACTAATAGAGAAAGAAAGGAATTGTGTTGGAAAGAGAACTGCTAACATAATGAATCAAAACAAATAAGCACTTCAAGAAATTTTAAATTAAAACAATGGAAACTGGAGCACTAGGATTTTTCTTCCACCTAGTACTGGCTGCACAAATATCTTAGAAAGATTCTGAAAAGTAAAATTTATTGGATTTGATTTTTTTATGGCAGCAGTTGTTAAAAAAAGAAAATATTTACATTGGAAAAGCAGGATATAAAGAAAAAAGCAATTCTTAGGCAACACAGTGTCTTGTGACTTGACTAGATTTCTTAAAACTTGTGCCCCTTTCTATACAAAACCTGCAATCATCAGAAACCTACAACTCTGTCTCCTCCTCTGCTTACTTTCTTCAACTGTAAGTTTTAGGGTGAATATTCATGCAGGTGATTCACTTTTAGAAATAACTCATCTGCAGTATCTAAATTATTCTACACTCTAATCTTTAGAAAGTTATTGTGTATACTCTGAAATTGCTAGTAGCCTAACGAGATCTAGGTATCATATTTAATGTCCATTTTGCTCAAATATTCAATCATATATTTGAGCTATGTCAGCATATATGGAAAGCAGATGTGAGCATGTAAGTCAGAAACTGAGTTCTTGAGGAAGCAATAGAAGGCATACATCAATCCATGATGGCAAGAAAAGGGAAGGTAAACCATGCTACTACTCGATTATTCTCAGGGCTCTACTGAGAATAACCTTCACTGGCTTATCCTTTGTCCAATTCTAAATAGCCTAGAATAAATGAATTAGAAAAAGATCTGAGGGATGCACACCCCTCTGTGGTGCACTAAAGAATACACTGCGGATATTTAGTACTCATCACTGCTCATCATCTTTGTCTTACACGGTGAGCACATGTGAAGTCACAGTAGGAAATGTCAATGGCGGTGTTGCATTTTTTCACAGTTGCAACTGCAGTTCACCTTCAAAAATTGACCCAAAAAGAATAAAGCTGCCCAGTGTTTGAGTGTGCAAAGAGATCATGACAGCTCAGGCAATAAACATTTTATTCGTGCAATATCTAATCATGTGAAGGTAGACAACATGTTTCATTGCTCAATGTTCTCTATTGAGCAGCAGAACTGCAAGATAACTTTTTTTTAATTGTCTTTCAAACCTGAACAGATTTTTTTTGTATTTTTCGCTTGGACATGGAAAATAAACAGGTATAATATGCATAAACAAGTATGCTAAATGATTGTGTTTTGACATGTTGAAAAATCACTTGTTTGCCCTGACCCTGGTGTCTTCTGTTATGTCCCCTCTAAACAATAGTGCTTTTGTTTGGCAGATTTTCCATGTATTTCTCCAAAACTTGACTGTGTTAAATCTCTAAATATTGTAGCTAGAATTCTGTAATCCAGCTAGACCTGAATGATATGAGTGTGCTTTCCTAATGGGAATAGCTGAAAGGCAAAGAGCTGGGAGCTTTCTTTGCCATGTACATGTGTTTTACAAGCATTTGCCATGTACATGTGTTTTACAAGCATTTGCCTAGGATCTCTCAAAGTCACCCTGTATGCATTTTTCTCTTGATAGGACAACTTCACGTCTTCAGTGACTTAATGTATTAAAGTTCCTACATTCCTGGCACTTTGTAATTGGCATTATGATAGAGAGTGACTCTGTTTCCCACAACCCACGACTTTGCCCACAGCTGAATACTTTTATTTTTCTCCTTCATATCATTTCTACAGCATGTACACTGGGAATGATGGATGCCTTTTTGCTCACTTTGCCTCCTGAGTGCCTTTTAGCTTCCATCTGTGCTCAAAACTAATGGTTGGTATTATTTTGGTCTTTTGTCCTGGATAGTTCTGCTGCCCTTCCTCTTTAGAAGAAGATCACAAGGATTTAGGAGGAGATCTCAAGGACTGCTTTATCAAGCTCTCAACCACTGAGTTGCATCCACCTACCAGAATCCATCAGGCATTCTCTACGATTTTTCAGGTTACACCCAGACATCAGTTTTCAGCTACACAGAACAAGTATTTTTCTCTCATTGCTTGCTTTGAGGAAAAAAAAAAAACCAAAACCCAAACCAAATCAAGCCAACTTGTCTCTCTGGAGTTTTTGTAGGTTTATTTGGACAAAATCATTGTACTTATCAATTTCCTTTATCATTTATTCTGGCCATTATTCCTTACAGTAGAGTTCACTGAGTCCTTGCCTCTTTCCACTAAAGAGAAAATGAAAACAATAATGAAAGAAAAGGGTTTGGGGAAGGGTTTTGTTATTATTGTTGGGTTTTCTAACTGAATATCAGTTTATGTAGAATTCTGTTGCTTTTACACATACAAAATATATTGTCTAGAAAGCCAGCATTCAGTCCAACTCTACCCAGGCTGTTACGCTTTCTTCTTGAGAATCTCATTAGACTGGTCATTTCTACTATATATTTTATTTTCTGCTGAAACAACAGAAGAATAAATGTTTCTAAACCTAACTGACACTCGCTTTAAGGAAACACTCACAAGGATGTTGAATCTCCAGCTAGTGTTTGTGCCACTTGTGGAAAGATAATGCTGGGTGTCTCTTCCAAACTCACCTACTTTGTGAATTCTGCTACTCCCTGCAAATTCTGTCATGGCTGTGATAATGAAAGTAGAAGAGGAAAGCAAAGGAAAGGGGAATTAGGAAAGGAAAGTGTCATATAAATATTCCCCCTAAGCAGTCCAGATAGTCATACAAATACAGAGGTCATGTTTCTTTGATTTTTTTAAAAAAATCACAGATAGGAAGTAATGTTTAGAATATAAAACAACTGAAAGAGGCAAACTAAAGAGTGGTTAGGTTCCAGGTCTATTTGCAATGCATCAAGCCCTTTTATTAATTTCATGTGAAGTAATCCAGATCTTTAGGTATTTATATGATATTTCGTATGTATATATTTACAGGACTTGTGTGACTTGCAGTCTGAGACAACTTTTTGAAACCACATGTTCTATTTTAAATTATAGGGACATTGTTCAAAATGGGAATATTTTTCAAAATTTATAAGTCAAAACAACATCTTTACTGAAACTGCACATCTAAAATTGAATACTACATGGCATGTTCAAGATTATGAACATTAAACTTCCTCCACATTTACAGATAAAGAAACCATCAGCTATTTGCAGAAAGTTTCTAAGAACTGTAAATAAGAACATGTAAATACTCCTCAGATTTGTCATTGCTGTTAGCAGATCTAGGTATCAAAATTTTCACTCATTCATCTGAGAACAGAACTTTCCCTATTAGCAACTTTTTAACAACATTTACACCTCATCTATTCTTGGGGGTGAGGTGAACCTGAAAGTGAGAAGACTAATCACATGAAGTGCATTTAATTGAACATGATCAGCACCCATTAGTGAACTAAAATGAATCTGCTGGCATTTTCTTTTCAGTATTGCTTTAAGGATAACTGTGAGAAAAATTCTGAGTCACTAAAAAGTTTATTTTGAGTGATCTCAAGCACTACCTCTTACAAGGCTTTACAGGAAAAATCAGCTTTGAATAATGCCAATTGCTTTCTTAAAAGCTTCCACACATTTGCTGATCAGAAATATATTCCTGATAAATAATGAATAAGTCACATAAGTTCCAGAATGGAAAACAATTATAAAAATAAGTTGGTATAAGGATACTGGCATGCATTTTTCCTACATCTTTTTTCATGATACCAAGACTAAAGTTGCTGTAATTATCTGGTAGTGCAGACACTTTATACCTTTTTATGTTGCCTCACATTTTCAAGTATTTACATAAATTTATATCAGTACATATAAAACTCATGGGATTTTTATTAATAATAACATTTCTACTGAACATTTTTTGCAGTGTATTTAATTGTTACGTTGTAAAAAACAACAGGGAATACAATATAATAGAATATAAAGATTTTTAAAGTGATTTTTTTCATGGCCTAGTCAAATTATTGCTAAAGGAAAGAAAACTAACAAAACATGGTGTGGTGAACATTTTGCCCCATTTTTTATCTGTTTCTCAGAAACTAGGTAGAAATGGTTTTAAATATTTTAGTATAATCTGGTAGAACTAAAATTTTAAGGATCCCTGTCCTTTGACATTTTCAAGTGAATTTTGAAAAGCAATCTATAAGCTTCATAAATAATGTCCGTATTGCTTTTAAGTAACATATATAGTCTTTTCAATGGAAATAAGCAGACCACTTAATCACTGAACATGCATTTAGTTTATTTTAAGGGTTAGCCTTTTCATTTGCAAGGGCTTATAAAATAAAATACTAATCCATTTATAATCAAAATAAAAACCATATTTGTAGTAGTTTTCATGAAGAATAATGGAACAACTAATTGTTTGCTATAAATGTGTAACATACATATGTTAATGCAAGACATACGATAAAATCAAAATCTCACAACACAAAGTTATTCTCCTTGAAAGAGCTGCCTTTGCCGCTGCACCATTCATTCATTTTGGATAGAGACTGTTCAGGGGCTAAATATTTAGAACAGCTCGTTCTCCTCTCATATGCAGAGCCCCCAGGCAAAACTGCCAACTCCCTTTGGAATCACCAGTGGAGAGAGGAGCCCAAACCCTTTTCCCAAAAAAACTGCAGACTTCCTGGGGTGTATCAAAAGGGGGGTGGTCAGTAGGTCGAGAGAGGTTCTCCTCCCCCTCTACTCTGCCCTGGTGAGACCTCATCTGGAATATTGTGTCCAGTTCTGGGCCCCTCAGTTCAAGAGGGACAGGGAACTGCTGGAAAGAGTCCAGCGCAGAGCCACGAAGATGATGAAGGGAATGGAGCATCTCCCTTACGAGGAAAGGCTGAGGGAGCTGGGTCTCTTTAGCTTGGAAAAGAGGAGACTGAGGGGTGACCTAATCAATGTTTATAAATATGTGAAGGGTGAGTGTCAGGAGGATGGACCCAGGCTCTTCTCTGTGACATCCAGTGATAGGACAAGGGGCAATGGGTTCAAGCTGAAACATAGGAGGTTCCCCTTGAATATGAGAAAAAACTTCTTTACAGTGAGGGTGACAGAGCACTGGAACAGGCTGCCCAGAGAGGTTGTGGAGTCTCCTTCTCTGGAGACATTCAAAGCCCGCCTGGATGCGTTCCTGTGTGATCTGATCTAGGTGTTCCTGCTCCGGCAGGGGGATCAGACTAGATGATCTCTTGAGGTCCCTTCCAATCCCTAACATTCTGTGATTCTGTGATTCCTTCACCCCTGGCTTTTACCTCTCATATTCAAGATGGCAAAAGACTCTCATGTCATTACACTGGATAGTATTTTTTCCCCACACTGGATTTGCTCAAAGTCCTCAGAAATGAGGTTCTCCTCTCTATGGAAGCTCTATGGAAGCTCATAATCTAATCTTTAAAATATCTAGTGCCTTTTATCAAGTAAATTAAATTATTTCTCACATTAAATTACACCAAATCATAAGTTGCACTTTACATTTCACTATCATATTTTCCAGTTAACTGTTTAGCTAGAGAGATGCCACGCTGCTTCTTCATGATTTCAAATTGTCTCTGCTACCTTTTTAAGTAACGGACATTTTGCTCAATACAAGGTTACTTCAGTCTTTTAAAAGAGTAAAAAGGGAAATTAATTTTAACTCCTAGTGAGAAACTCCCATTTTGCAAAAGTGGGAAAGGAAGGGACACAGACTTGGCCTGTTATGACACATTCTCCGCTCTGTAAGCATAGCCCTACACATGCAGCAACAAGAGAAACTCAGATTTGAAGCACACAATGATACATTTTATTTCCATATTTAGGCACACAGTTGTCTATAGCAACCCTTCAGGTATTTAAGTAATTTCATTTAGTATTACTTAAAATCTTATCCTATTCCATGCTGTCACCTTCCATAGGAAGACAAAGGCACTCAGCACCGCATAAGCTCCTGTGCTTCGCAAGGAAAAAATTACTAAAAGAAGGAAAAAAAAAAACCAAACCCAAAAAACAACCAACAACTCCAAACCCACATTACTCAGATTGATTTAATGACTTAGTGGTGAGCTGACAGTAGAATATTTAACAAAGATCCCTTTGAGAAATTAAAACTTCACACAAAGAAACCTAACAAATATCAGAGCTGGATACAAATTTTAGGTGTGATCTTGTCCTTCAGAAATCTGTGTTTCAAAGCACAGAGCACCTTACTGCTTACTAATTCCGTTAAGAGTTCAGGATCATATAAAAGTTGATCAACATGTGGTGAAGTAAATGAGGGCTTGTACCTGCATCACTACAACAAACGGAAATATGGTGGTGAAATGGCTGCAAAGGTTCTGGAATGAGTTGCTCTTTATCTGTGCCTTCTCCCCTGGGCATGAATAGAGCATCACAAGCGTGTAGAGTTGATGTGTATAAGTGTGAGTCTAGCATATTATTTGGGGAGAACTATGATAAAGGAAAGTAGAAATCAAGAATTTAAATACCACAAACTTTATTTTTGTAATATCTAACTGGTAGTTTGAGAATAATAAGTGGTGATTTTTTTCCAAAACATTCTCAAAAAGATCCTTTTGTTATTAAATGATGAAAATAAGGAATTTGCTAAAACCTGTAACAATATCAGAAAAAAATGTCACTTTCCCAGTTTTTCACATGCATGGTTTCATGCAGTGCTCAAAGAGGTGACTGCCTGGCATGTAGGTGTGCCCAGCCCTGCTGAAGCACCTGAAACTGCACGTGCCCTTTGTTTGTATTTTCTTGTTGTTGTTTGCCACAGCCATGACCCAGCATGGATCTTACTCACATTTCTAATCAAGTCCCAGTTATGACACTGTGCATTTGGGTCTGTGCACAAAGGACACTGCGCTCAAGAACAGGCTATGCTCAACAAGACACAGCTGATCTTGCCATGTCTTACTCATACTACTCTAAGGTGATGGGTTAAGGCCCACTGAATGGCACTCCAGAGTATTCTTTTTTTTCAAAATAGTACTGGAAAGAGGTAATTTGCTGGAAAATAACTTCCGTTAAAGCCTTCAGCAACATTATTACATTGAGTAAGAAAGCAAAAGCAATATATAGTCACAGTGGAAACTTATGATCTATCGTCATTGCCTTCTATGAACATACATCACCGTGGTACGTCGTGGTACATTTATCTACTCTGTTCCCTTCTGGCCATGCTACTGAAGATGCGTCTGTATTCATAGTGAGGATGCAAATTTTCTCTTTCACAATTAAAAGCGGATTTTCATAGTCGCACTTTACAGCATTGGTTTTTGTCAAGTTGTTTAAGTAAAAATGTCGTTCTGCTTGCTTTATTCCCTGAACACTGAGAATGGCATTTTACAGTTTCTCTGTGTACCGTCTTAGGAAATTAAGGATTTGTTACACCATGAATCTGAGACCAGTAAAAAGGCACAAAAAGTTCACTGTTTCTCAATTAAAATGAGTTTGTTTCAAGTAAATATTTCTTCAGTTGCAGATTTACTGTATGCTACCTGCTAGTATTTACATAATATACAGTAATTGCTAAGAGGCATGTTGAAAATATATCATTAGTATTATTTACTCCAGGAATCCAAGTGCAGAAACCAAAACATATCATGAATTTTTAATATTTTTCATAAAACAATGACCTTCTTTTTGCTTCAGTTTCAAATATGGCAAAGAGAAGGTCATCGAGCTGAAATGTTTCTTGTATACAGTAAGAGCCTGATCCAACAGTCTTTGCAAAAGTAAAAGTCCCATTGACTTATGTTAAAGGTAGCACTTTTCTTACAAGAGAACTGCAAATTCAAGCACTAATTAGGTCCCTGGACAGAGTCTCAAAAGCCCTGGTAAGTGAACCTAGGAAGCACTGATACTATGCAATCTAAACACTATAAATATGGCAGTAACAGAGCTGAATACAGCAAACTTCACAGCCCCATCCTGGGAATCTGCAGTAATATAAATGGCCTTACTCATACTCTGTTATAAATATGGTCAAAGAGATTGCAGATTAAGTCTTTATTCTGAACAAATTTAGTCTTTTCAGTAATATAATGTAACATGTGGATGTATTCTTCTAAACTGAATTTTAAAAGGATCTGAAAATAGCTCCTTTGCAAGTTATATTTGACTTATGGGTAGCAGTCTGACATTTCCTCCCACAGACAAACAAATATACATATGTATGCTGTCATACTTTTTAATTTTTCCCCACAAGTTGGAAAAATTTGTCTTTTATTTGTATTTTGTGTTTGATAATATATGAATTACTGTAGCTGTATTTTAAGCACAAACATATTACACGACACATTTACAAATTTATTTCTTACACCATTTCTGGTCACTACATACCACTTTTGCGTTCATTTCTACAACTGAACCATACAAACAAAATGTTACTTTCACATAAGCATGCTAACCAGCATTTTGCACTCTCTTATTTCTTAACCCAAAACATCACAAAAAGAATCAGAAACCTAAACTGCAGTAGGGCATCAGCTGCTTTTCCTAATGGGGGCACAAAAAGCACCATCATACCTCAGGCCCTCAAAAAGGACTGAGGGATTGAAAATTTTACATTCTGCATTTTATATTGTTTACTTTCTTAGTGGAGTCTCTGTCAGTTTTCAGCTATCACAGGTGCACAAGAAGTATCTTACCTGATCTATAAATAATTTTGTTTGTCGGCACACTACTCATGTAGACTTGCCTAATCAACAGCATGTGAAAAAGGACGTAATCTGAAAGGATTGGTTTTCATTTTTGAAAAAATGAAGATGCTACTTTCCTTAATACGGATACCAGGTCCAAATTTTAAAAAGGTGTTCTCAAATGAGTCTCTAATAATTACAGTTGTCCCTAGCTCTTCAAAGGTAAAGACTAAGTGCAAGAAAACCAAACAAAACAAAAACCCCAACACAGCTATTTATAGAACAATTCTCATTTTCATTACTTATGCTCTCCTTTAGTGTTTTTATGTTTTACCAGCTGGAGAAAAAAGACATTAAGACGGCTCAGGAATGGCTACAGGGGCTATTGCAGAAAAGCAGCCTGACCTGGGCAATTGGTAAGTGCCAACGTGTGACACATTGGTGACAGCACCAAGGGATGCCCAGTCCCACCACCCTGCCTGAGGCTGCAGCAGACAGCAGGTCAGTGGGTGACTGTAACAAGCCCAGAAAGCCTTTGTGAGGGATAAGAAGCACAATTAATAAAATCTTGTTCAACTTCCTTCTCAGCATTTCACAACCATTCCACATGATGGGTGTTGCTGGGCATCTGAGGAAAGGTGCAAGTACCGCACTGAAGAGTGGCAGCATTTCATCACTTGTTACAAACACTGAGCATTCAATGCAGATATTGTATTACCCATCATAAAATTATTCACAGGGTTCTGGTAAATTAAGTTGCTGCTTTAATCATATAGTTAACTTGCACATTTGTGGCAATTGTACTGGAATGCATTTAAATCCTGCTTTTAAATGGTACAAACAAAAAGGAAAAATCACACGACTAGTTTCAGTCACTGGGGTGGTGGCCCTTTCAGATGTGCCCAGATAACTTACAGTAGCAAGATGACACAATATTCAGGACAGGGTGCTTTATGCTTTTCTTTTTTGCTCTGCATAATTACCCTAGAAACTTAGACATGTTGCTTTGAAGGAAAATACATTTTATCTTTTTTTCTTCCATGTGAATAACAAACTGAAGATGGTATGAAAGCAGTCCAATCAAAACTCTTGGTACAAAGGCATTATTGTATTTTAGTGGTAGAAATACATGAAGGCATATAGAGAAATTATTATTTTTCTTTTACAGAGACAGATTACTTCTGTCATTCAGTTTCAGTGTACAAATGGAATACCACCCATTTTCAGCCTTCCTGTAAAACACCAGCTTCCAGATGATACAGTAGCTGGTCTTATTATCATTGTCAATAGTTCCATTTGTCAGTAGACAGCTAATTCCTTTCATGTGCTAATGATTAATCAGACAAGTCTATTTACTAATGTATCAGAAAGCACCAGAAATATAGGTAATGAGGGACAGAATATCAATGTATTTATAAATGAACTGCACTTACACTGAATACGTATTGATTGATTCAAGTCAAAAAATAAAGTAGAAAATGTAATATAGATATAAACCACTACAATGAATTAAAAGATAATTTTATAATGTCTTGAAACATGATTCTGTCTACCCCTCCACAAGCCAAAAGGGATGTCACAGTCAGGTTTTCCAATGCAAACACCACAAAATCCCCCCACAGACAGTACTTGTTGTACTTCTTAGCAAATGTTCTAATACAAGAGTACAAATATTGCGTTTGCACTTCAGATCTCTAAGCCCCAGCACCAGGTTTCTGCAGGAAGATAAATATGTGTATATTGTCACTATTAATGATATTAGAATGAGATCCATGCTTCGGCAGAACATCCTGACCACTAGCAAATTACCACTGCTTTAGAAATCATCTTCAGAGTGATGAAAACTGATTTATGATTTACTGGAATTTTTTAGCAGTTGTAGGAAATACAGAATACAGAATAGCTGTCTAGGTATATTTATGAGACAAATGCCAATCTGGAGAGGCTGATCAGCAGTTAATGTGTTATCTACACATTGTTTCTGGATAGGTTTTAATGCAGAACACAATTGTGTCCCTTTGTCTATATTCTAGCAGAAGTACTAGAAACTCCTATCATCTACTAACTGCCAGTTTAAGAAAACAAATCTTATTTACTCTGACTATTCTGTAGTCATTATTTACATCAACTTATCAAATTTCCCAGAGGACACATTAAACAGGTATTTTTTTGAGGTCTGGCACAGTTTGTACACAATACTACCCATTCTTAGCTCTACACAAAATATTTCTGTGTAATTTACTGCATCTATTACTGCTACTTTCCTTTTGCTCATAAACGTTGTCTCTCCCAACACTGTTATTTCTCAGTGAGAACAGACAGGCATTAGAAGGTAGGGAGGAGTCCAACACGGGACCAATTATAAATGTTAAAAGTTTTAGACATATCTAAATGTTCAAATGTAATTTCCAGACAAACTCCTCTTATTTCTTAGGAGTAAATATTAAATATACAGAGGGCAAGATCCAAGGAGAATTTTGCCATTGCATATATGAAAACCACAATTGGTTTAACAACCCCAGCGATGTATCTGCAATATCGTGGTATTTGAATGCCACTAATTCCATTATTAATACGTATGGAAATATTAGTTTGTAAACAGGCACACAGTTTGATCATACAGACACACGAATGCATTTGCTCAGGCTATGTCTGCATCTGGACCTTCCATTTCAGAATTAAAATTTTATATAAATATTGTAAGACTATCTAAAAGGCCAATATGTAAAAGCTCTATTACAATCCTTTGTTAGCTATGTATGAACTATATGGCTTAATCTTTTAATACTTATCTAACGAATGCAACAACTCAAAGTGCTAAAGAAATTTTGTTAAAATTAGCATGTAGACTTAAGGCAGAGATACATGTCTTTGGAAAACAAAAGAAAAAGAAGCAACAAAATCACATGAATCACACTATTTAAAAGCAAACAAAACCCCCTCAAGCTCCCATCAAACTAATTTTGTCACCACTCAAAAGTGGAATGAAATTAGAAGTTAGAAACTTTCATTCAATCACCACATTAAAGTCTTCAAAAATTTCAATTAATTAACAAATTAAGGAAATCTACTTTGAGTTTCCGTGCAGACAGGGGTACGGCTGAGTTACTGTGCCCTATCACGCTGTGACCGACAGCGTGAGAATTTTTCCTGTTGGGAGCAAAGTAAAACATGCTCCTGAAGTGTGTTCCCCTGAGGTATTCTGGAATAACTCCACACCATGGCTGGGATATTGGGTTAAACAGCCCAATTTAAATGTATAGCACCAGTTCCTTTTTAGTTCTGTTTTTGTTGCAGAGCAGGTATAAAGATCTTTAATGTTTAGATCCACTTGTAACACTATGAAAAATACACTGTGAAATATCAGCATGGCAGACTGAAAATTTTCCCGAGTATACATGAAAATACAGACGCAAGGGTAACGAGATCACCAATACATTACGAATCCTACAGAACCTTTTTTCAAATGGTTTCACTGTATTTAAAATTAATTGTATTTAAATACACGTGGACCAAAAGCACAACTCATAACAGAACCCAATACTACTTAAAAGGATATTTGACACGATTGCATAGTGGTTAGAGACAAGAGAATCAATGCCAGCTCTGTTCACGCACACAGATAAACGTGAAAGCTGCTCAACTTTATTCTCAATAATTTGCTGGATGCTCTCAAGAGAGCTCTATAGAGGATAAGCTGACCTTTGTTAAAAATATAACAAATTTCATAGCACCACTTTAATCATGGGTAGAATTTTCAGAATTTGACAACTTTTTCTATTCCCCTGATAAAAGCTGTTCTTCAAGAACGTCTACTGCTGCTTCTTACTTGGTGTTCAATAGAAACCAGTCTATAATGCAATGCACTCCCTTTATGTGATGTTTAGATATGAGATTGATCTCAGAGGACACCCTGGAGTTCTGAAAGTAGGATTATTGGATTTTGTGGCTTTCTCAGATGTCAGAGATCTTTAAACAGTGTCTTGCAAAGTTGCTACATCCCAACTGTCTGTGAGCAGCTTATGAACTCATCAGAGAAGATAGTCTCCATGTTAATTAGACTTTAAGGGGGAGATACAGCTTCCCATCCCATCAAATTAAATACAAGGACTTTCACATGCTACAAAATTATTTACTTAATCAGTAGGTTTTTAAAAGATAGGCTATTGATGTGGGAGAAAATTCGGAGTTCAGAGCAATTGAAATACAAAAGACAGTACTAATGCAGTTGGCAGAGATTTAAAAACTTACCTTTCAGTTCTATTCTTACCTGAAAATGCACTGGACACTTGCTGAACTAAAAGAAAATTATTTATCAGCATCTTTAAGTGGCTGTATGCAGCCTTTTCTAGATATGTAAGTTTGGATGAAAGGAACTGGCAGTAGCTACTAGCATTTCTGCCAGTTGCTGTATGAAAAGCTATTAGAAACATACATTCTTTCAAGTAATTTCTGTTTTAAAAAGGGAGATGGTAGGCTTAAGTAAAAACAAACCCTTTACTGCTTGAGCTGAGATAGGTAGACAAAGTTATTTCATTTTATGGAGGATGTGAGAATTTGACATTTTCTTACATTCCAGTTAAAACCAAAAACATTTCAGAGTTGCCTGGAAAAGGGATTAACAGCTCTGTGCCAAGTTTATAACAAGCTAGGACCCTAAAAGCACTGAATGAATGCAGGAAGGCCAATGCTCTTAAAAGCCGCAACTCTGAGTCGCGCGTCTGGTACCACTTGCCACATCCAAGGACCAAGACATCCCATTCATCTGGTCTGCCAAGGGGTCTGGCGTCCATGGGGAGCCATCCCTCTCTTTGCTAGCCAGATAGATCCCCAAGTTGTTAGAAAATGAATTATTTAATTGTAACAAACAGAATATTTTTGTATTAACATTTGTCAGTTTGGACTCTTTTCAGGTCCAGGTCCATCTGTAAAGACTTACAACCATTTCCCTTTGTGTCTTTCTGCTGCTTCAGTGCTGGTTTGTAAGGGGCCAGTTCTGGCAAAAAATACAAACCTGACTTCTGAGGTCAAAGATTTCAAGCTTGATGCCAAAAGTGAGCTTAGAGCATTTGTATTTAGGCAACTTCCTATCATTGAGGGTTAGCAGTGTGAAAAGGCCTGGGATAGCTTTTCCCTTAAAAGACTTATTTACTTATTTTTTACTGAGCTTTATTAAGGCAGCTTTGAAGCCTTTCTTGGAGACCTTCTTATTCCTTCTCCTTATAAGATACACTTTATACAGAGAAGTTATACAATATTACCAGCATTTGAACTACCATCCTGAGTTTAGACAGAGACAGACAGAATTTGCCTTCCATCATTTACAACACATTGTATATTTTATTACTTAGACAAAACACCTATTTCAAGATTACTAGATTAATAACCTGAACCAAGCACCTCATCAAAAGCTATTTAAAAAGATTGAAAATTTCTTCTTTTGTCTTCAGAGCGTTTTTAGCTAAGTTACAGATTCATAACTTGCATTGTTTTTTATAATGTGAGTGTAAACAATATGCACATTCATTTATTACCCCTCCCTGTCCAAAAGATATACAATTTCTGAGGGACAATCTTTAAAAACACAAATGTTGCTGCTGAAAAATGAAATACAATACACATAAGTGTTAGTTATTTTACCACAGTAATGTAAATCCTTGTTCAAAGCTATTATAATAATTTCATAGAAATAATTACCCACTGAGCTAGTAACTCTAGTTTTATGGACCACATATGTAAACTAGAAAACTAATGTTTTTCACATAATTATCTGCTGTACATAAAGATGCAAATTGAAAGCCTACTTCATAGAACCGGTAGAAAAAGATTTTCTTTTAAAGTATTGACTAAGAAAGTAAAAAAATTCTTAGTGATTTCACAAATATTCTTATTGATAGCTTATTGTGAGCTACATCCAGAATGTGAAATGTGTTTAATTTACTTTGTACTTTTTGGTTGTTCTTTTCTATTTTACAGGTTTTTTGCTCTTATCACTGCTCCACTGGAAAAATCCAATATTTTGAAGTCTGCTTGCTAACAAAGCTGTTGCAAGATGCTGGCTAGTTATAGAATTCAGGCAGTACATGGCACTACAAAGCTGTTCTGATTTCTCCCCTCCCACTCCCAAAAGGGAGGAAAATAAACACCGAGCTTTCTTAGCAACGAAGCAGCAAAAGAAAAACAAAAAAAGGACTGTTCAATAATAACAGTCTGGAACCTGAGACAATTTCAATTACTTTTAAGAAATTTTTCATATAAAATTGTAACTTTTCCATCATAATAATTTTATGTGGTTTCATCAAGTCATGTAGGTCAATGTTTTCAAAACACGTCATCTTTAACAGCCTCACATTCGAGTATCTCATTCACTTGGGAATAACACAATTCAGTCTCTTACGTAGGTCTGCATGAACAAGTGGCCAGATGCCGACAAGCACACAGAAACTCTCAGGTTAGCATAAAGTTAGCATAAACACATAGGATAAACTCCTGAAGATTTGAAGAGGCTCATTTCACAAAAATTTTAAAGCTTACAATAGCTTTTAAAGCTCTTACAATAACCATACCAATGTACCCAGCGTTTGCTGCTTCAGTCTGGGCTTTGTGACCAACAGTGGAGGGAAGGTCTGGCCTCTCCAAGGGCATGTTCTGTAACAGTGGGCTGATAAAGAGAGAATTTCCTACATGTCCATGCCAAGGATAACAACATTGTTAGAGCAGGCAGGCTCAGGACAGATACCAACCTATCCTGTTACAAACATATTGATAAATTCCACTTCAATGAGGAAATCAGGCAACTTTGCCAGTATCTTGGGATCCTGAGTAGGGCTCTGCCTTCTGTTATCCAAGGACTCTCTCACATCCCTCGCGTGATGAATCACTTTGCAACAGAGAGTAATATTATAATTTTAACACAGGTGAAGAGGAACAGGCGTGAAGCCAGTAAGAACTGTGTTTTGCCCCCTGGAAAAGTGGGTTTGTCATCATAACCCTCAGAAGGCAGGGCAGGGAGAAGAATCCACAGCATAATGAGGCAGGGACAAAAACACACAAGAAACAATGAAAAAAGGAAAGGGCAGTCCTTGGAGAACTCAGGGAAGAGAATTAGGGAGCAAAAAATTTTCCTCTTTAGACCAAAGATAACCAAACCCCTTCATTTCAAAGAGGGTGGAATGGCCTCCAGAAAGTCCTATACAGTAAAACATAGGAGGCAGAGCCCTACTGCTAATGCCAAACGTTCCCATAAAAAAAGGCAAAATAAATAAAATATATGCAATTGTAAGAATGTGAGAATACAGCCCATACATAGTAAGATAGCCCATCTTGCCTTTCTGGAACTCCTAAAGCTCCCTCATGACAGTCCCCTGCTGGAATTTCAGGAAGGGAAAGCACTTTAAATTGCTTATTATAATAGGTAGGCGTAACACAGATAGATCCCTTTTTTCCAGCTTTTCTTTCTGATCTTTTCAGGGTCTTTTTTTTTTTCCTGTGAACATCTGTCTTGTGCAGTATTCTAGTAGCCTGTACTGATCAGACAGCATTGGCAAGAGGCTATTAAAACATATGTAATCAATTTTATTATTTTGTAGCACTTGCTAGAGGCTTTGTTTAATGAGAGAGTTAATGATATTGAAAATACAAGGAGCAGTGTTAGAAACTATGAGAAAGGGACAATGTTCAAAGTTTGGAGCGTGTTTGCCTTCGAGCATCCCTTGCTTAACTGGCTACTGCGATTGATGAATGCACCAGGCTTCCAATTGCAGTCAGGGCAAAAGGAAAGTTGTTAAGTAGTGTTCGTATGTCAGCTTCGATGGCCAGAATACCATACCACCAAACCAAACTGCAATTCAGCACGACTGGCAACCATCCATCAAACAGGTCGAAAATTGAATGAACTTACAACAAAATTATCCCTGGTCGAAAGGGAGCAGCATTCCTATGGGTTGCGGTAAGACACTTTGACACAGCGCTTGCTTGCAGCACACAGCAACTGTGGCCCTCAATTCCAGCTCCTACCACTCCCAGAGCTTTCATAAACACTTAACATTTCATAAAAGTTACAGTTTTACACGTGATCTCTAAGCTACAAAAAAATGTACAGGGTACGCTGTCCCTCCTGCTCCTACATGCTTTATAAACACCGGCTAGAGCAGCTGACTCAAGATACACTCAGAACTGTATCTTTTCACAATTTAAAATCTGTTCTGCCTGATGCTTTGTGTTCCCTTCAGGACTCAGCCACAAAACAGGGAACTAGAATACTTTGTGCACATTACACCTAGTTTCTTCTCTGTTCCACAGTAAACAGAGACGTCTCTTAGAAGCTTTAGAAAAAGGCATCATCAAAGAAAGGGAGGAAAAACGTCAAGAACTTGTGAATAAACAGCTGGCTTGCAACATATGTATTTTCTTCTATATTTTTCAGGTGTCACAATCTACAATCCATATCTGCCAGCCTTGTAGCATGCAGCATAATTTAACTGTAATTGATAATGTAAGGGCAGATGGAGAGAAGTGTCAGCTCCTGCTCACATCCTCTGGGGATGCTACAGAAATCAAAGCAGATGGTCCAATTGCTTCTTATTTATGTGTTGCTGCTAGCTCCTCTGCTTGCAGGATAATGGATCATTATTGCCTGCTGTGCACAAACACCAATATGCTTTTAAATCTGGTTCTCAAACCTTATGAAAAAGCACTATATTTCATATTAATTTGTGAAGCTGCACTTAACAGGGTCCACTGATTTTAATTTATAACTTTCAAAAGAAAAAGATTCAGCCATTAATTATTTTTTCACAAAATAAGTGATCAACTGAGATTTCTAACAAAAGCATAGATTAGTTAACTAATCATACATGCTTGGAGAATAAAGAGCAGTTAATTATGATTTGAATGATACAGTATAATGTGATCTTATTTATTGATCAATGTTTGACAACGAAGGCAAATCTCCTTAAAATGATAACTTCAAATATCTATCAGATATGATATAGCGATATCATTTGAATCCTTTGTTTACTCAAACACACTCATGAATTCCCTCAGCAATAACAGTTAGGAAGTCTGCTTCTCCTAGGAGCTCAGACAGGCTACAGGACTTCCTGAACATTCAGTGCGTTGTCCAGATCTCCAGTGATTAAAACCCCCATGGCTTTACCTTGGCAGTACATATATTCTACAGGATTTGGTAGGCATACCTCCTGGAACTCATTGTAATAAGCTTCAGTGACTTTAAAACCTAATGTTTCACTGTATGACTAATATTTATTTGCCTTGGCTACTACAGCAAGTGACAAAGTTAAGTCACTGTTTTGTACAATGAGATAAGGCAGCCAGCTGGGGCACTCTGCTAACTGTTGAAATGCAAATGTAACAGGTTCCTGGGAACTACCTTCAAAAATACTGATGTTGTACTTTTTCTTTCAGCTGAGACAATACATCACCAGCAAGACTTTGCAAACACTTAGTCCCAAACTTCAGCTGGTAATTTGTAGTTTTCTTAGTTTTAAGAATTCTGACATCAAAAAGCAAACTATAAAGTGAGTGTTCTATCACAAAATAATTAGAAATATTAACACCTCCAGCATATAGAGACCTACATAACAGCAGATATTTTCATAAATTCTGAAAAGTTGTCAGTCTTTTGAAAGGATAAGGTGTCGGTCAGTGCTGCTGGTGAGTAAACCACTGAGTAAACAGAGAAAGGCTCTTTCCAAGTGTGGGGCCTAAGGAGGAACAAATTAAGTTTAGATTAATCCACCACTTATCCTACCCTCCAGGTGAATCAGTGACTGATTAACAGAAGAAAACGTTCAGTGTTTTATGGAGTGTTCAATTAATCCATTCATCTGCTAAGGTGATGAGATACTCTGATGGCAGGAGTTGATACTGAACCCCTGCTTTATTCCCTACCAATTTAAGCAGATGTTGTTGTGATTTGATTTTAAATATGAACTTGCTTTCTCAATACTGTGTTCTGAATGACTCTTGTGCAAGAAGTATGGATTTCGATAATTTTTTCTCTGTTTAGAACCTAAACACATCAGGCAGTACTAGTGACCAAGGTCAGGGGAGAAAATTACTCCCATATAACAAACATGCTGGTACCAGGGAATGTTATTTCACTCTCGGATCAGGCAAACTACCACTGACTGGGGAAAGTTTTGAATAAATTTAGCAATTGCCTTCACAATCAAGGCAAGTTCAGGATACTCATTAGCCAAACTGAATTAAGTCTTGCATGGGAGAAAGTAACTTCAAATCAGTGGTGTCTGGCAAATATTGTGGGTTGGTTCAGGGACCTTTTGAAACCACCAGAAACCAGTTTAGAATCATTTGTGTATACACTATGTTTATCATAAAGGCTCCCAAAGCAATTTGGGTCTGTCCCCTTGAAGGCAGTGCGAATTGTTACTGAGTAGAATGCCTGAGCTTTGCGATACTATTCAGAAGTTCCTGTGACTGTGGATTTGAATGAAACCTGCCCCTTTCCCTCTAAGGTAAGAGAAAAGATGACGCCCTTGCTGATGTGGTACAGATTAAAGTCCAGGATCCTCTGCCATAGCAAAGTAAGCCCTACTGTAACAAGCCCCTGGAGCTACAGCAGTAGGCACAAGGACTGGGCATCACCTCAGTCTTCAAAACAGCACTTAAGTGGTAATTAAGGGGTGACTTAGCTGGGGTGACTAAATTGTGCCGACCCCTGGCACACGATGAATGTCACTTGGCACAAATGTTCATTACACTGCTGGAACGGTACAATACAGTTAAATTTGTTGAACAAAGATACTGCTTCTAACTCAGTTTCTGCACAGTGGCCAGTGCAACTGCACATTAGAACAATCATTACCAATGTATGTGCTGGGATGCTTACATATTTACTTAGCTTATTCCCAGCTCTTGGCTTCTTTGACACATCTTAAAGAAACCTCAGCTAGAAGATGACCTTTAAAACCTCTGTTATCTTCAGCTTTATTAAACTGTAAGTTGTTAAAACAATTTTTTAAAGCATTTATCCTTGACTTTCACCAAAATAAAACACACAGTTCTGCTCTCCCTGAGACCAATTGGAATAAGAAATACTTACAGTCTGCAGAGGAGTCATTCCTAAATTAATCAGAGTTGCAGAGTAAAGTTAGTCTCATAGAGATTAAATCCTAACAGAGAAGTACTAAAACTTTTTTAAAAATTATTTTCCTTCTCTCTTGCAAGCCTCATTAACTGCCAGGATGTTACAATTCCAGAGCTGGAACACTACTCTACTGGGAAAAAGAAATTAAAACCAATGCTGGACACATGGGGGACAAAATAAAAGTTTGAGAAGCACAGTAAACTGCAGAGTCAGAATTATGTGACAGAGTGTGAATTTATTTAGTTCATTGTCTGCAATCCCAGAAATCCTCAGGCATCAAAAATAAATGGTTGACTTGAACTTACAATTGTGATATTTGTGTTTCAATATCATTTGATCTATATGGATGATAAAATACATTCTCACTGTGAGGGTGAGTGTCTTCTGAGGGTGCAGTAACACGGTAGCTGAGAATGCAGTACGACTCCACGACAACAGAAAACAGATTTTTGTTAATTATGAACAGATAATCTTAAATTATGGTTAGTGAAGGTGTAGGATGACCAGCAACATAGCTCACTTTAGACAGGAACACCAAATAGCCAAGAAGGAATTTTCACAGAAGGCCAGACTAGCACGCATCAGAATGTTTTCTCAAATCCTTCAGAGCAGCAGAGCAAACTGGAGGCTCCCAGGGTGGGGGACATTCCAGGTCTGCTGCAGTCAACACAAGTGGGTAGAGCCCAGCCTGCCCAGAGGAAAAGCTTCAGCCCTCAGGTGTCAGAGATGAGAGAGAGGAACTTGCTTGGTGGGCTTAAACTGCAATCAAAGGCTTGGGCAAGTGGGTTTTGGGAAAAGCCTTCCCATGCTGCAGGCCAAACCTCCCAACCGTCTTATGTGGTCTTTGCATGGAGAGTGATGGGCTCCAGCTGCATGATATACTGTAACTTTTCATAATAGAAGAAAATTATAACTGTGTGCATATAATTCTTCAAAATTAATAGAACTAAGAGTGTGTGTATAGTTACTCATATGATTAAATTTTCAAGGCATTCAGAGCAATCAATTTCATGGTGCCTAAATATAAAAAAGCATTAGATTCTCTAAAACTGTTATTTTGAATACTTTAGAAATCAACAGAATGTTCCTTTTTATAACAAAGAAACATTTGTTTAATATGTTGAAGCAAATGGATTTTCTCTGTCAGTGATTAGACTCTTTCTTCAGTTCTTTCTGGTTAACAGAAATTTTGATTGTCAATCAAATCTTAAATCTCTGCACTTACCATCCAAACAGTCACCTAGAATTTCTTCCCCTAGTCACGTTCCTGCCATAAAATAAATTGACACACTCAATCACTCATTTAGAACATGAAGAAATGTTCCTTAATAATAGTTTTCATAGTAACCAGCTAAATTTGAAATAAAATTTAACATCTATCTAATTAGGATAGTCACATACTCTTATACAGTAGGTGCTAAAATAATTTTTCATAACCTCAACCGAGACTTTCTGTATCCTGGAACACAGGCCAATAACTTGAGGAGAGACATACAGTATCGCAGCCAGATTCCTGGTGAGAAAAAGACCAAGACAAACCCTTGAAGCTGTACCTAATTTTACAAAGGAATCTCCTTTACTCCTCGGGTATCTGCTGATAGCCAGAGCTGCCTCTCTACACACCTGTTGCACTCCTGATATCTCACAAACAGAAAAGTTTTGTGTGGTATCCTAGAGGCAGTAGAGCAAATTTTTTGATGGGGAGGCATGGTTCTGATTTTTATTTAATAGTCTATAAAATCTGCCTGGCTTAGCATAGAATGGCCACCAAATGACCCAAGCCACTTTGAAAATAATTTCTGCTCAGCAACAGTAACAATTCAACAGATCTGATACACTGCTTCCCCAGACTGACAACAAACAGGGATGTTGTGAGCTCAGCACCTCTGAGCCTGACCCTGACCGAATGGACATGCAACATCTTGGGATGGAGCCCAGTATTGCTCTGTAGCTGCATCATGAGCTTTTTTTTTGTTCCTGTTTTAGATAATTTTTTTTTCTAAACTTATTTCCTATTTCTCAATAATTAGTGCTGTGCTATCTACGTACCTCACTGAAAACCACTTTGGATGACCCCCTACCACTTGACTTCATAATGAGTTTCAATAAAAGGAGGTAACCTCTGAGTTGTTCAACATGTTTTTAAAACCAGTTGTATGCAAGGAAGGCAGACAGTAGCTCCATATTTACATTGCAACGGCTGTTAGCATTGACAAAAGTCAGTTTAGTTTTACTTAATCTACCCACACTGTCACTGCTACTCACAGTGACAGGAGCTGCACCACAGGAACAGTTTCTACACCAACTTCATTTTCTTTCTGCATGGAATGGCTTGTGTTCTTCGTTTGCATGAGACTTAATGCTCAGTACACAAATAACTTTTAACAACTTAAACTTGCTGAAATAACCACAGCTCTGCTAATTTGGCAGCTAACGCACAGTCTGAGGTATTTTTTGTTTTGTTTTTCCTTCATTTACAGAGCTAGTGCTAAAGCTGTTAAACTGTAGGTCACCTAAACATCGCTGGCAATTCATATACACTCTGGGAGTTTTTGTCCTCTGACACAAAACGTTACAGGTTAGCATTACTAAGCAGCTAGCACCTACCAAAACAATATCTGATGAAGATTTCCTCCTTATTAAAAGCAGGGAAATAGAATAATACTTTAAATATCACTGCACCATGATTATCCACAAACACTTTTTTTTTCATCACACAGAGCACACGTTAGCATTTCTAGGCTGATCAGACTATGTTTGCAAATCCCACACTTTCCAAGTTTCTTAGTTACTGTAGAAAATGTTTTGAGAAGCTCAGGTTCAGCTTGTGCTAGATTTAACACCATGGCTCTGACTAACCATTACATTCTTGAATACGAGGCAGTTTGTGGCAGGCTGTAATTCTGGCTGCAATCAGTGGAGAATTTCTCATGACTCTTAAACAGGTAGGTGTGACATCAATTGATCTTTGCCTATAGGAGAACTAGAGAAAAAAATAACAAAAGAGGCTCACAGTCAATCAAACCTATTCTAACGACAGCTGTTTTGAAGGCATAGAGCTCTTTTCTAATAGAAAAACAACCTGCTCCCTGTTCTTAAAATAAGAACTCCATTTTACACACCAGAGGTTCTCTACCACCTACGTGCTGTGTCTGCAGTTGTATTTTTCCAACGACAATGCAGCTGAAATGAGCTGCAATGCAACAGCTTGAATCTCTGGATTCACAACTTGCAGGAACACAGATTAGGTGCTCTAAAACGGCTTGAAATGGGATTTCCTACCCATTCAGGCAATACAAAAAAAACCCCCAACAAACCCTAAAAAAGTCAAATAGAGTAGAAGTTAAAACTTGAGTTGGATGAAATAAACTATTTGCTTCTTTTCAACTTGCTTTTCTTCTCCTCTCAACACCCATTTTGAGATAATTTCCAGCTTTCTCATGAACTGCAAGAGTTATGGATGAGTGTCTTATATCACATGAAAGGCAGCAACTGAATTTAACCTCCAAATCACACTACCGTATCTATGGACTCCATTTCTACAGTAATAATGCAAGTTTGTTCTCCTTCTAAAAGGGGTTTTTCCGTCATCTGAAGGTCATATACATATGAGAAAAGCACACCAGACCAGGTAAGCAGAAGGAGAACCGGAGCCAACGCATATAAATTATAATATGTATGTCATGTTATAATAAAACAGTTTTGTTATCTTCATACCCTGAAAATAGTTTCTTCCTCTTTCAATTACAGAGGAACAATCAGTTTCTTAATAGGTAAAAACACTTTGAAGTTAAAGCTCAAGATAAACCATATAGCAGATTTAGTGCAGTGAGTTTGATTGAATATATGCTTTAATCTCTCAGAGAAAGAAAAAATTATAACATGAACAGAGACCAAAGTCTGTGCCTAGTCCACACCTGGAACATTTTTAGAGCTAGCAGATTTACTTTATTCTCCCACATATTTGTGTAACTTTCCTGAAATGATTGTTATTACTACTGCTTCTTCTGGTAGTTTATTCCAAATGTTGACTATCATGCTCTGTGTATGTAAAATGATACTTTGTTAAAATTATTTATCCCTGGGGCATCATACCATGAACTGTTACTCTCTGACACTAGACTACAATATTTTCCTCTCTTAAATTGATCACAATAAAGCATCAAGCTGCACAGAGGATGTTTGGAAGAGCAGTTCCATAAGGGCTAATAATTTGCTTGCAAGTCTTCAAGAATAAGATATTAAATCTACATTCACCTATTAAACAAACAGCTTAAGTTTACAAAATCTTCCTCATCTTCGTTGATTGAAGCTGTCAGACTGTAGAATGGGAGAAGAGTCAGACACAGGGTTTAGGAACAGCATTTAGTTAGCATGTCTCATAAGGGTCAGGGAGAGGTGGCCAAGACCAATAACCCTGTCTGGTTTTGTAGGACATAAAGTAGTATATGAAACTAGTAACCAGACAAGTCACTGTGGCTTTGCTGGAAATTCTGCTTCAGAGAAATATGAAAAGTGATGCTAAGACCATGTCATCTGAGGTTCCTGGGGATGTATTTTTCTCAAGAGAGCTGCAGTGGCTTAATCTACACATAAATTTATGCAGAAAGGGGAGAGCCAAGAAGAACACCAAGTTGCTACCCTCTAAGTATTCTTATAAAGAAAAACTGCTTTCAGCTGCCTTTAGGTGAAATCAAATTCTTGAAAGGAAATCTGTAAAGTCAGCTTTGATCACAGACAGCTCCCTTCTTATCCCAGTATTTTGTGAGGACAGCCAGTACACCCCAACTCCACCAATGAAAACCTGATGACAATTGTGAAACCAGCATGTGACCATAGATAAAAAGGATGTTGTCAGTAAAGTACATCTTTGGAAACCATCCTAGAAATCATGCCTGTGAGAGATGGGCACTGCAATGTTGGTTTGACACTGGAAAAAACTTAAAATGACTCACTGAGCAAGTTGGTGTCTCACTATCCTCCAGATGGAGGGAAACAGGAGCGTATTCTGAGCAGGAGTGGATCTAGATCACAACCTGAGCATTTCTGAGATTGCAAATGACCATGGCCCTTGGTAAAGTTTAGACCTACGCTTCATTCTCAAAGCCTAAGCTGAGTTCCAGGAGTACCTCCAAAAGAAGATGCTTGTTTAGCTTCACAGCCCCTATCTGCATAGTTACTGTGATTATTAATAGAAATACTACTCACAGATTTTGTATTAGATGTTGACTGGAGTTTTCAGTGTCATAATTTGGAATGCAACTATCTGCTTGAACTCCACAATTCAATGCATCTGTTTGCACAATGTTAGACATACTTTAACTGGAACTAGAGTTACCAGCTTCTGGTACCCCACATAATCCCATAAATAGGTCCATTGGCTTCATATAAAATCAACAGTAGTCAAGGATGTAAATGACAAAAGTTTTGGTTTGAGTCTTTTGTCAATGGTGAGTATCCAAGAATCATGTTTAGTTTCCTTTTAAAAAAAATCCTGTCATTCTTCTGCAAAATTCAAAGTATAGTAGTACATATATCTCTGGCTAATACCTGGACATTGAACATGTACATTAGTTGAACTAATTAGGTGAGTTTCTGAAAGAATTCTTCATTTTGCACATTGGATAATACAATTCTGAGTTGTATTTGTTCTTGTTACCACTGGGTTGGACGAGTGACGTACTTGCAGCTGTAAAAGATTTCCTTTATACCAGTTTCACAAAAAATTTATGGTGAATGCTGAAATCTGTTATTACTTTTGTATTTATGATAGGCTGAATAATAAACTTATTGATTTCATTTAATGGAAGTTTTTTCCTACCTGTGATTTTCATTCAAAAATTTTTATTTGCAACCTGAAAGGATAGCCTAGCATGTTGGAGAGGTGTATCTGAAGATACTGCTATCACAGGACATCATACAGTTCTCTGGTACAGCTTGCTAAAGACAATGTCTGAGATTAAATACAACCCACTCGGCAAAGGGCAGACGGCAAACAGTTGCATTTGACCTTTGTCAAAGAATGCTCATTCACAACTGCCTCTCATCATGTCCTCCTACATCTTTCCTGGGGGACCAAAAAAAGCACTGGCACGTTCTATGCAACATTGACTGATGCCCTGCGTACTAACACAGTGTGCTCGCTCACTGTCCATCCGAGCCCTGACAGCTACTCTTTCCTGACAAAATTTGCAATAATAACCATGTCACACTTCCAACTTTTATCCAAACTCTTTGCTCCAGAGCCTTTTTAACATGATTTGTAGTCGCAGCACACAAGTGCTATTAAAAAAGAGCTTGGAAAATATGGCACTTAATTTAATTGCATAATATTTACAACAATATTTTCTATTTGACTCAATGTTGGACTCAGATCTGAACATTCATTGGACTGGACTTGTGGTTAACTCTGAGATTTTGAGAATATTTTTTTTTTTATTTCCAGCATCCAGTAGAAACCTCAACACACAGTTGCCTGCTCTGTCAACAAACATACAACAAACTGGAAAGTCACTGAAACAGCCTTTTAATGCTTAACTTGATCGGTTATTTTTTCTTTGACAATTATTCTTTTCTTGTCATAAGTAAATACACTGCAAGCACTGCTAGTTCATGAGGATGCAAACATCAGTGTCTCGTATAACAGCACATGAATAGTACGAGTGTGTTAAGAGCACCCGTGGCCATATTGTCATTTACGTCACTAGCTTTTGCATGGTTATGGTGAAGTGGCCATAAATGTAATTATTTCCTCTTTTTAAGCACCTTTAAAAAAGTTGAGTGAGCCTGGCTGGAATGTAAATACTATTATTTTTTTTCAGGGTATCACTAGAGAAATATAATTTTGAAATATATTAGGATCAAAGCCGGTATGCAGCAACCACAATCACACACATTACCCAAGAGACAAAGGCAATTTGTGTTTCTTTTCCTCCAGCCTGGTACATAAAACAGTGGTGTCCAGAGACCAAGAGAGATTTTGAAAGAAAATGTTTGAAAGAAGGCTTTTTTAATATGAAATGAACAATCCAAAAGCATCACGTGCAAAGTTTAAACCGACAGGACGCAAAGGAAAGCTCGATGTCATCAGCAAAATGGAGGTGGAAGCTAGTTCCAGGCCACAGGTAGCCTCCCCAGAGCTGCTGTACGGAAATCCACAGCCAGTCTAGCCTGCAGGTATTATACTGAAACTAGGCAGTTGCCTAGATGCCTCTAGTAGCCGCAGGCCATGATACATAGTATGTTCCCAGGGAGGTTGTTTAGACTGTATCGGATGCTGTCAGTTCACCTCGCCACACTCCTGCAAGACGAGTTGACTAGGTAGCGCCTACCTACACACCCGGTCCTACATACTGGTAAGCAAGCTCAGCTTACAAGGACATTCCTGCTGACTATATCCATTTAACTGGGTAAGGATGCCTTCTCAGGACCACATCCTAAAGGTAGATTCATTGTAAACAATAGAAGAGATGATAAAGCAGTATAGGGGCTTTTCTTTCTATTACCATGGACTCCAGGAACCAGAGACTAACAGCTGAGTTATCTGTGTGGAATTGGTACCTTTCTCATCACACTGTCAAAGCCACTGCCAGTCTCATCTCAGACTGAGTCTTTGTCTCTTACAATGAGTGTGCTTCTACAGCAGCACATTACCTCCCCCTGAACTCATTCCTTGTTTAGCCTTACATTTCCAGGGTCTGGCCTCACAGCTTTTCATCAACTCCAGGTAAACCACAGCTCACCAATCTGGAAATTCTTCCCCTTCCGGCATGTTTATCGCCCCACTTGTCCCACAAGGTAAGTAAGGACTACTCTGATGAATGGACAGTGCCTATCCATGGCTATATGAAAAAAAAAAGCATCCTGAAACATCTAGCATTGGATGTGCAGAAATGGCAAGTTTTTAAAACTTGATGTGGAAATGAATTGTCTATATGACGTCATATAGAAACAGAGCAGTCTGGCTCAAAATGTAGGGAGTTTTTTATAGCCTACTGAATGACAAAAGGTAGGGTTCATTTTAAGAGTTACTGGGACTCCTCACATGCTAAAGTACTTTGCTGAACTGTGACAAGATGAAAGAAGGGGAAAGTAATGAGCAGCTCGAGAGTGTATATTTGTTTTAGCAGAGAAGTTTTATCATTGACTTTAACGGTGCCAGGCCTGTATACCCAAAATCAAACAGTGAGTTAGGTATTTGCATACATTATAGGCTAATAAGCTGGTTTTAAAGTATAATTGTACATGAGATGCACAGACAGTACCATAGCACCACCAGACTAATTGGTACATCTTTAGCAAATTATGATGGTTTCCTTTATCATTTTACATCTGTTTCTGCTTCAGCAGAGATCTGTATGCCTTACACTAGTCTGATAAGCTTAATTTTAGGTATATTGTTTTCAGCTGTAACAACAGCTGAACTGACAACCAGTAAACTGAAGGCATGTTTTTTCTTTTGTTTTGCTTTTTTTTCCTTCCCTTCCATTTTATTCATTCCTTTAATTTACTTACTTAAACTTATTTTACAGCTTTGTTCAAATTTGTATCTGTGGCAAGTTTACAGCACATTGAGCTTAACTCTGTAAAGCTAGACTGTTCTCTCATATGGAGCAGAGCTTTCCACATTATGCATGTTTTGTTTTATTTCACTGTTTGGAGGACCTTTTATGAAATCAGCAGCTAGACGGAAGGAAATCATTTGCATACTTGGCTCCGTACACCTGGAATTCCTTAATTTTAGGGATTAACAAAATGAGTCTAATAAAAAGCATAGGGCCTTGTTAATCAGCTCTGTAAACTCCCTTCATTAGCTGTTACTTGCTGCCAACATGAGTGCACATTTCAGGAAATTTACATTGTGCAGGTCAGTTATTACTATTTTATGAACTGATTTCTAATTTTATGTGACACAGTTTGTGTTTTTAGTGTTCCTAGAAGTTAAATAACTTTTTTTTCTAGTCTTGGATAGTGTGCCCTTGTACAGCCTCATTCATGACACTTTCCATACATTAGGTCTATAATAACATCATTTTACTGAAACTGACAACACAATATAGTGTCATTAATATAAACATATGCACTGTATTTTAGTTGATGTGGAAAACTTTCCTTCAGGCTGTAAAATAGGGGTTATAAACACCTGAAGTTTTGTAATTTTTTGTTCATTGTTTTAAACCGAAGCAGGAAAAGATTTCTAAACTTATTAAGAAATCCAGTAATCATAATCACATTCTCTTACTATATCCTACTAAAGTGAGTATAGCTCAGGTTTTCACTGCAGTTCTTCAGTGTAAAGTTGCTCTTCACTACCGCTTACTCATACTTTGAAGACCTGATCTGCATCCTACTGAAGCATTTGGGGACATTTTCCCCACTGATTTCAACTGGCTTCCATCAGGCCCCTGATTTCAAGGAATATCTGAGAACCTGCTACTAATAAAGCAATGAGAATTTTAAATATATTTTTAAATATATTGATGCTATTCTTGTAGAGATAAAATTCCTCTTTCCCTCTTCTCAGTTCTTTCTTCCTCAAAAATAAGATTTTGGGTTTTTTTACCAGTTGAATTTGATGTCTGCCCTTCAAGTCTGGAAATCTACTGTTCCAGTCATGTGGTAGCTATAACAGAAAGATTTTAGATACATTAACTTTTTCCTGCCTGCTGGACTATATTTGGACCTCGAACATCCCCTATATCTGTCATGCTAGCTTTACAAATGTGACTCGACTTCAAGCTAATGCTCTTTCGTTTTAGAGCAAAAAGAGTTTAACCAGTGAGGGAAAACTGCCCCATCTCTCTGGTACAAAAAACTATGTTCCAAGACCTAGAGTTCCTTGAACTCTAGGTTCAAGAATCCAACACATCAGAGAGAAATAAATTGTGGAAACTGAACAAAAGGAAAATGTGATTTGTGATTAGGATGTACTCATCTGCCGATTATCCTCCTACCACCTTACCATTATTTTAATGTTTTATTTAGTCACATCAAAAAGTAGCTGAAATAGCTTAACATTGAACAAAAGTAGCTGTAACTAATACACTTCCCTAGAAAGACAAAAGAAAAAAAGAAACAACAAACTTTAAATGCTTGAAGTCTTAGCAGTAGTAAGATTCTGATGGATATTCTCAGAGCAAACCAAGGGACTAACTCCTTCAAATAGATTATTCTTTGTGAATTATTCAATTCACTCTAACATTGTTGCCCAACTCACAGAGGTGTCATGACAATTAATACATATAAAGCAATTCAAGAGGTAGAAAGTATGATGAAAATACTAAATATTGTTATATTAAAAAACTTGCTTATTCATGCATATGCAAAAACCATGGAGACTATTTTTCAGAAATTGAGATTCATTATAATTTCACATTGGTTTTGAGAACTGTCAGACTACACTGAGTTCATAAACCATTTTCTTCTGGAAAACCACAACAATAAGCATCCTTTCTTACAGATTTATGTTGAAGCAGTGTGCTAGGTATACTGATAACAAGGTTCTTTCTCATGTTGGCTCTGTACTAGATGGCTATTTTACAACAGTTTTATTTTTCTCTTTACTTTTCTCTTTCCCCCTAACTCCTTTTGTGTTATTTTAGGTTTATTTATTTAGGTACTTGCATTTGTACTTCCCTATTTACCCTTTATGAAAATTGTAGTTTCTCAAGAAGTGTTAGGGAAAAATACTGAAAAATTTTTGCAACCTTTTGGTAATTCAGGAAGAGAACAATGAGTTCTCTAGCAGTAGTGCCAGTTACTTGAGGGTGTTTCTCCCTTTGGGGAATAAATTTTATTAATTTTTTTAACAAATTGAAGTTTCTTTTTCTGTTTTTCAAGAGGATGTAATTTTTTCTTATAAACTAAACAGAAGCTTTTGCAACTAAGAAGTAATACCACATAATATTTCTTACAGCTGCAGCTTTGACAAACTATTTTGACTTTTTGCGTGTACATATATATTCTATTTCCAAAATAATAAAAATCACAATAAATTTACTAAGCACTAGAGAAATCTAGATACATAGAAACACATACAGAAATCAGAAAACATTGTCATCTAAGATAAAATGTAGTGGTCTTTCAGAAACCAACAAGATACTAACTCTGTTCATGCAAGTAAAATTCTTTGGTACACACCACAGAGAAGAAACAGCTCTTGGAAAGCCCTGGCAACTGAGGACACTGTAGAGTGGCTGGCCCCAGAAAACTGCTCCAAAACTAGTATCCAACTTTTTTTAAAAATGTAACCAATTTAAACTTAAAATGTTTAGTAATTTAAGCTACTGAGTGAGCTGAATAAACTGGTTTATGTTGCTACAAAGCAGACTGAATAGCTACTCTACATCTGGCCTGACCTTAAGAGCACAGTGATTTTAAGAATGATGATAGTATCCATGCAGGGCTGCAATAAGCAGCCTGAACTTTTCATCAAGTGTCCTTGTTTTAGGCTGGTGGCCACTATTAACAGCCAGGAGAAGAATATTATTACTTAGAAAAGTTCTGCTTCATATTCTTTCTTTCATACGTTCTCTCTTTTCTCCTCTAGAGAAGTGGAGGGGTATTGAAACTAGCTAGAGGCCAGGAGAGGATATCAAAAATAGAAAAGCTATTTTCAACTGCTTGTCACCTTAGCTATGAGTGGAGAAGACTACATGAAACAACAGCAGGACACAAACCCTCCTTCCACTTCACACAGACTCTGATCACACACTATCCACCTGTTTTAATTTTCCCAAATATCTTGTTACAAATGACAGGGCTTAGAAGTAATTTTGGGAAAAGCTGAGGCATTTTCAAAAGCAACTTTAGACACGCTCCTACTTCGCACGTCTATTAACCAGCCTTATTGCAAAAAAAATACTTCATACTTCCCTTCTGTCTATGTGTTCTATATCTTGACGAAACTCAACTTCACCCTTAGCTTCCCTTGAAGGCAAGTCCAAGAATAAAGGTTAAGGAAAAAAATTAAGAAAGAAAGAAAAGAAAACAGTTCCCAAGTTGATAGTCAGAGCCACTGGGGTATTAGCTAGAACAGAGTGAGTAGATAGCGCTCTGCTGCTAGCCAGCCTGCTGCTGCAGCTTTGTGTGGTGTCACTGGGTTGCTGTCCAGCTGAAAAAAAAAAAAAGCTGCCTAAAGAAGAGCATATTGCCAGTGCTGGCTGCCAACCTTAGAACTAGTGATAATCCAAACAGCACAAAGTGCCCATTATCAGTTCCTTCTCTGAACAGCCCATTAAAAACAGCTGTGCAGATAAAAGAACTGGAGAACTTTGTAGCAGAAATTAAGCAGAGAGAGAATGTGGTGATTGGAGCCAGCCACTGCCATTTAATTTCTGTGAAAGAAGAATTAAAACAAAAAAAAAAAAGAGAGAGAAAAAAAAAGGATAAGACTCCAAGTTATGAATGGGAAAGGAAAGTTGTATGCCTGCCTAAAGCACTGAAAACCATTGTGGAAGAGGATTTCTGAAGACAGGAGGTCTTCATTAAGAATTAGGGGCTAATCCTAGAGAATGTCACTGCTGTGAGCTGGCAGCGTGGATGCCAACACCTGCGTGACAGCATAGATACTGTCATCCCTCCGCACACAAACACATTCCCACAAAGGCGCCCACGCACAGTACTCCCCAGAGTAAATGTCACTGCTCCACTGCAGCAGAGGCACTGGGAACAAACCAAAATCCTTTCTGTAACAGGAAAACTATTCAGGGAAAGTTGCATAAAACTTTGGGTACTCTGTTTATCAAGCTGCATCTCCAAAGCAACATGAGGAAATATTGGCAACTAGGTGTTTTGCAGCCCCTGGATCATTTTGTGTCTCAGTCAAACCAAAAACCGACACGGTTTGCTCCGCATGAGCCTCAGTTTTGCAGACAATAGAGCTTTCCCTTCTCCGTTCCTGAAAGTGCATTCAAATAATTTCAAAAGAATTTACAAGAGCTGCTCTGCTAGACCACGTCCTCTAGCACAGCCTGTCGGAGAGACACAGAGGCATCACAGGCTTGCATCTGATCAGCTCACTCAGACTATCGGATCTTTTGCTCAGACTCCAAATCATCACTTTTCCTAAAAGATTTTTTTTTGCCTGGACACTTCAAAGATGAAGGGCAGCTGTCACTGGGGACTCCTCAAACAAGTACAGCATGGTGGGGAAGAAGGGCTTCTTTTGAAGAAAGTTTAATTTTGAAGATATACGGCTGATATCAAGACTCTCTGATATCAGACTCTCCTTTTGGACTCTGTGACAAGTTTTTCTTTACAGGTACTCATTGTTGGTATAATAACAGAAGCAAAAGAATATTTATTGGTATAATCACTTGTAAATTTTAGAAATTATTTTTTCAATTTATTTTCTGAAGAAACACCCCTTTTCAAGTGAAAAATACTTTTTTTCCTACCAATAACACTGCAAAAAAAGATTTTTTGGACAGTTCTGACTGCTCCCGTTTCACATATGCGTGGATTTGCTCACAATTCCTTAGGTGTATATAACTAGTTCAATTTAACTTCAATTCTATATGCAATTATATCACAAAAAGACCTATGAAAGAACTGCTGAACTCTGCAAATATTGTTGCAGTACTATTTAACGTCAGTGGTTAGAAAGTTAGAAATCACTTTACCAGCTGCTCTAGACAACTGTAGAGTTTTTTTCATGCTAATATTATATTGGAATTTATTCAAATTCTTGGAAAGCCTGTCCATTTCTAGACCATGCAGATGAACTGGAGGAAAGCTGGCACACGGTGGCTCACACAAGACCTTATAATTCTTTTTCGCAGAAGAACAAGTTACCACATTGCTCACTGTGTTCAGAACTGAATGTAAAGCTCCTCTTTGATTTAGCTTTCCAACAAAAACAAAAAGAAATGAAGGGAATTTAGAAGAAAAAGGAGGAAGAACTGAATAATAATAAATAATCAAATCCAGTAGTTTCAGAGGGGAGACAGGGAGAAGGAATCTAGACCATAGTTCTTCCTCCTAACATAATTTATTGTGTAACTATTTTGACCATTAAAATGCCCTAGTGATGTGTGATAATTGTATACATAGACACTGAACCATTTTTTTTCTTTTCACATCAGGCTTCTCCATTTTAACCAGATCTAAAACATGCACCATCAGGAACTATTGCTTTCTCCATTTTTCAAAGAGCTAATAGATACTAATCATTGACCTCAGACTTGTCATACATCACTAGAAGGATGTTCTCCATAAACAACATGCTGGAGGTCATGTCAATGTCCACTTCCACCTCCTTTGATTTCTGCCCATCTGCAGCTTGCAGGCCAAATAAATCTCATTAAACAGCATGTGCACAACTCTCTTAAACATTCCAGAGAACAAAGACAAAAGAAACAGTAATGGCCACAGTTATATAAAGCTGCAGCAGTAGCAAAAAAAAATAAAAATTCTACTGGTACCTTGAGTTTCGTAAGTACTGAAAACATAATCTATCACCAAGCAGCGTGCACACGGCATGGGACTGCAGCTGGGGCACAATCAGAAGCAGTTTCTGAGTTTATTTGTGGCTCAGTGCTGCAGGATGGTCTATTCCATCCACTCTTCCCTTTGCACGCCCTTGCTCCGGCGGCATGTTCCTGCCTCTTGTGCTGGCCTGTCTTAGTACCCTTCTGAACAGATTCTACTGATAAACTTTCTAAATTAAAGTATATAAGGAAAAAAAGAATAGTTTTGTGCCCAGGCAGACGAGCCAGCAGAGTGAGTAAAAGGAAAGTAGAGAACTGTAATACTAGGAGGAGGAAGATGATGAAGGTGAAAGCTGGACCTCTTTGGGAGCAACCACCTGTACTGCCTATACGAATAGATATCATTCTTTTAGAGCCTAGTCACATACGCCTGGAAAAGACAGAGAAGGGACAGGTTCACACTTTTTATGAGACTGAGACACCCCCACAGAATGCACCAAAATCCGCAGCAGCCTCAAAATCCACAGCTATTACACTGACTGAGCCTTCGCATCTTGAGAAGTTCAAGATTCGCACAGGCAGAGGGAAGAGGAAGGTGCTGAGGGGGTGAGCACTGACTTTTTCAGAGGGGAATAAACCCCATTTTCTTTTTCTTCCCATTCTTCACAAAAGACACTTTGGGGACAATCTCATTTCTGAAGACCCTCTTCTCTTGCTTTTTGCTACATAATATACCAAGGTGTCAGTGGCTTAATAGTAACGTGCTTGAACCACAGGGAGGTAGAGAAATAGACACCCAGTAGCTCTGGTATACAATTGCAAATTTACAGAACTTCTTGGTGCTACAATTTTAAAGCTATTGTGATTAAGTACTTCAACTGTAAGAATTTTGCATTATTGTACTACCAAAGTTTGCATCCCTCTAAAATTGTTCTGCTTTGTTTTCTCCTGATTTAATGGCAATGGAAAATTGCCACATTCAATGGTATTCCAATGATTAATTAACATTCATATTACAAACGTATCCAATTTTTCCTATGATTTTAACTAGCTTCAACTTCTAGCTGTTTTAACTTGTTGCTTCTTTTTACTGAAGAAACCCTTCTGAATGCAAAATCTTCTCCCTAGGAAGACAATTATACTCCCTGAACAAGTTAACCTTTTCTTCAATAACCAGAATAGATTTATTTTCTCAGGTAACACTGGTTTCCCAGATCTTGATTCATTCTTTTGGCTCTTCTCTTCAGCTCCTCTAATTTTACTACATTCTTCTCAGAGACCTTTGAAGCAGCTTTTTGTCAGCTTAGAAAGCAGTGAAGTTCAGCCCATGCTCAGCCATTACAGTAATTCCTTACTTGCCTTCAGCTCATATAAAATTACAGCTACACAGTCCTTAGACAGCTTTTTAAAAAAGTTTTAAAGGTCCTCCTTAACATGAATTCCAACAGCTCTTAATTTGCATTAATTTTAAAAAATCTTGGAGTTCGGCTGTTCCATTACAATGTTTAAGAGATTGAAATTGAAAACTATCAGTCAGCTTTAGCACGCTTTGATGAATTTCCCAGAACCAATAGACTGTTTCCAAAATTAAAGTACCCAGTGTAAGTGGCAGGAGCTCCTGCTTTCATGCTGCATTATAGAACAGTCCTCCTTTGGAATTGCAGCTGGACAAACTTTGCTGACAAGTTTTAATTCTGTCAATGCTACAAGTGACTAAGGCTGTTTACTTTCAGATGTAAAATTGATTGAAAACATTTTTTTTAATTTCTTTTCCCTCACTTTTGATGACTTATGAAGATACCATCCAATAAAATGGAATTTAATTAATGGTTAACAGCTCTCTAAACTACACTGCGTTAGAGTGAGATGCTGAAGGGATTCTGAACTGAGTGCAAGAATTATATTGAGAAAAGATTCCATCTGGCAACAGTTGCATCTGTCCATGCTCATTGTAAAGGGCTGGGAATAGTAACATTTGTATACCAGATCATTTAATATCCAGTACTATGTTAATTTCAAAGCAAAAAAAAAAAAAAAAGATGCAGAACACTATGGAACAGAAAGAAAAGGGAGAGATACTTGTGGATTAAAAAACAACAACAACAAACCACCCCACACCAAACAACAACAAACAACCCTTGTTTATTTTCTGGAGAAGAATAAAATTGATTTTGCTTTTAAAGCCACGACCATATGCCAGGCCTTTAGGGCACAATGTGAGTAAAGGCTAATGTCTTCTGGTTTTGCTCTAATCCAACTTTATTCTGAAATATGCAGTCAAGACTGCCCTTCTATTGTTCTCCTATTGTATATAACTTCCATTTCTCAGTTTTGCACGAGCAAAAGAATTGTTTAAAACATATATATACACCAGCCATTCTGGACAGTCCTTTTCAACTGTCCTCTTTTCTTGCCATCACAGTTTAAGGAGAGAAGAGCATTGTAAGGTGCTCTATGGACTATACGATCCATTTGGTTAATTGATTTATTCCTGTCCTTATGAACAGCTCTCACAATGGGATATGTTAACATGGTTTACACTGCTCAGATTTAAACAAACCAAGCCAGTACATCACCACTGCTGTGGTAATCTCCAGAGCCCCAGAAACAGATACAAACTGAAAGCCTGAAACTCAAGACTCCACCACTGGGCAGTCATACCTGCGTAGTTCAGCAGCAAAAGCAGAGGGCTGGTCAAAATTTCAGCTTTCTATCTGCCATGTACACTGACCTTTGACAAAACAAGTATGATAAAAACTTTGAAAAAATGTGGCAAAACCCATTCTTTTTTTTTTTTTTTTAATGGCTTGCAAACAGAGCCAGCTCTCAGCAACAGACACAGGCAAAGCCATGCTGAACGCACTAAAGCCCAGGATCTGTCAGATCCCGTCAGTGCTGCCCCAGCTCTGGCGGAGGTAGGAAGCTGCACGCTGCCTTGGGCACAGCTTTGTGGCAGCATTTCCACCTCAGTCCCTCCTAGCTCATGGAGCACCAACTGGTTCCCAGTGCTCTAGGTTAATATGACACAAATGTGGAATTCATTCATCATTCGCCAAAGCTAAGTTTGGGGGTATTTGAGCTGACATTGTCTTTTTGGTCGGTATTAGTGAAGACAGAAAATGACACCAAATAAACACTCCAGGTAGGGTTTGTCACATTGTTAGTGCTCTGCCATTAATCCTGATGTTTGGTTCAACAATCAACCTTCTGTTTGGTGAGGGTTGTCTTTGAAGGTTGCTCTTAGTCTTTGAAAATGCTAATTGTCAAGCCAACATTTACAGAGGAAGTTGTAAAATGAGAGGTTATTATCTACCGCCCTCACTCTGATGACAGAAAAGGCCACAAAGAATAGTTTTCTATTAAAAGCTTTATACATCTTTATGGATAGTGGCAAGTACAAACAGATTAAAGGGCTAGTCTGAAAAAGAGCATAGGATGGACAAGCACAACAGAGGCTTCACAGCCTGGACTTCATGTAGCTGGAAAGGTATCCACTCTTCATTTCGAATGATGGAGAATCAGGAATTGAAAACACCACTTCGAAGTGTCTAGTGGTTAATTAATCTTAATGTTAGGCTTGTATAATATTTTTGATTCAAATTTCTTTAATTCTCAAACTTCTTCTTGCACTGTCAGTCGCCTAAAGGATTTTTTAATCATTTGTTTCCTTTTCCCTTCTATGATTAAATTTCCAATTTTAGCACTCTCTTTAGGGGAATTAAATACACTGAATGCCTTTAGTCTCACTATGGGTTTGTTTTCAAGATCTTGAACCAATTTTTATGGCTTTTTCTGAGTTTTTTTCTTCTTTTCGACAGAAAAGCTTAAAATAAAAAAGCCTTAGCAGTACTTCATATATCAATAATTGTATTTCTTTCTTATACACCAAGAACTGGTTTCATTATTTTTATACTCTTCTGGATGTTTATGCCAGTTCTTTTCCGAGACCCTCTAAAGAGCCCAGCAAGTACTTATTTTCATTACATGATTTTTGCAGTTAGGAAGGTGTAATTGTGATGCTGAATCTTGCAGAGCTGTTGTGCACAGAGAACAGCAGTTGTCACAGCAGCTATAGCCAAGACAGTTCTGACTCTTGTTTAGAGCCCAGCTCATACAGAGTTCCAGTTCACAGTTACTGCAAATAATTTCCTCATCGTTTGATGTCACGAAGACATACAATGTATTTGATACGCTGGCTGGTTACCTGAGACCATCTGCAGTAAATACAGAAACTCTAACTTGCACACATGAAGGGGAATCAGCCCGTGCCAAGACTGAATTTAGGTGAGCAGACTCCAAAGTTCATGTGACAAAACTAATCCTTCAGCAATCAGAAACTCATCACAGAATCTGCAGGTATATGGGTAAGAGGATTGCTTTTACCCAATATATGCCTCAGTACATGATATTGGAATTGCAGGTGTGGTGGCAACAATTATCCACAAAAAAGTACAACAGCATGTATGAATATTGACCAAAGAAACAAAAATTAGCACAAAGTAGAAAGTGCAAGTGGTGCGGACAGAGATGTAAGAGCAGAAGGAAAACCAGGAAGATTTTTCTGGGAATGTAGCCAAGAAGGAGGTAGTCAATTTTCTCTAAACTTGCACTCCAGTTAGGGCAACTGGTACTAAAGTGTTCAAGCGAGCACACTCTTGCAAAGCAGCCACTTCTTTGTGAGAAATCAGAGACCTTTGCTGTCAGGACTGAAAGTATGATTTCTTATTTTGTCTTTTCATCCCAAAGGTGGAATTTCGCTCACAGTCATACTCATTTATCAGCTATGCAGCAGACAGAGGTAGGCCCAGTGTCACTAACTTTTCTGTACATAAGGTGCTAATTCAAAAAAGTCACAGGTTTTCAGTACATTCTCTCCATACCACAGCTTTCCCCTCTCTGGAATGTTTTTAGTGCTTTAGCCAAGATGTAACTGCAGTGAGTCAGGTATGCTATGTCCACTCCTGGTTTTCCATCATCCCTCCAGCATGGGTCCCATTTGTTTAGCTGTGTTTTGATCTCCTAATTCACACCCCAGTGTGCAACGTCCCCGCCACTGAAAAATTCCTACCCTCTTCTCTCTGGCTCTTAGGAGGTGCCAAAGCAAACAGTTAGCAATCACACTACAAACTTCTGTAGATGTTCCAGGAAAAGAGATCCAGCAGTTCCTGCAGGGTGTTAGGAAGGTGATGGTGCAAACACGAGGATGCTAGAAGGATTAGCAGGATGTGTACATACCACCTTTCTGGGGGCAAGGAGCTAACAGAGGTTGAAAAAAGGACTACAGAGGAATACAGGAAGCCACTGGTTTTCAAAGTGCAATACAAATCACATACTGGAAATATTACTATAACTATACCTATTCTACTCCTAACAATATTTTTAATTTACTTTAAGGGTATATATTAAGGATTAAGGATCTACACACAAACCAAACACACAGCAAAGGTCCCATTGAGTTCAGCGGTTTGAGACTGAGTCCTATAACAAGGTTTGGTTTTGGGTTTTTTTCAGACAACACACACGAAACTTGTATGAATCCTCCCAAACGCCTGTGTTATACATGCTATACTCTCTTTGCATTGCAGGTCCTAATTAGGGGTGTATGACACTAAATATATTCAGGAATCACGTTCTCAAAGTGAAGAAATGCTTAATCATTTAAGCGCAGGCTTTCTTAACAAATTCCTTAATTTCACCTCTTTGAATTTTACACTGAATTTTGTGAGTTTATAAATTTACACTAGAGCATGCCAACAGGGGAAAAAAAAAAAAAAAAAAAAAAAAAAAAAAAAAAAAAAAAAAGGAAATAAAATCTCAGACCTTAAAGGCATTTTACCACAGAGACACTGAAAAATAAAGACCATTAGCAAAAAAGTATAATTAAATTAAAATGCCAGCTTGCCAAAGAAGCTCAGTAAATGGGAAATATATCAAACTGTGATAATACAAATGGGCTATTTCTCAAGGTGTGAGAAAGTCAATGGAATAAACTCCGATAATTTGCTGGCTTTTTACACACTAGGTAGAGTCATGACTTAAAAGTAAATTGCACAATAACAAACACAATAATATATTATGCACCACAGTTGCTCTTCGTATTAACATCAGTATTTTAGGTACTATGCTGTAAGCAAATATTAAATAAAAAAAATATATGGGTTTCATGGCCGAGGTAACAGGGCTCAATGCTTGCGAATAATGATAGCCTTTCCTGTAACTATGTAATTTTATATTTTGATGTTTGTACTTTCCCAGAAATCATTTCGTCTCGTTTATTTTGAACGTGTTTTAATTTCTATTCACACATTACTGACAGCAAGAGCTTTTTCTGTCCAAAAAGAATTTTTTCATAGGACTATAGTCTTTTTAGAATATTCAGAATTACTTTTGGCATGTAAATTCATTTTGTTAATTCCTCTTTTAGTGTGCAAATAACCTTTGAAAACCTGACTCTAGGTGTTTATGTGTCAGGACAATATCAAAAATTACCCAGTTGCCGAGTCCCGTGTCAACACTCCCCAGCCACAGGCGATGGATGCTCGCTGCTCTGCTGCCCTCTGCTGCCAACAGATTCAGGGCTTCGGACTGCTTTGTGAAACACTGAAAGATTATATGCTATACGCTTCTCTGGTGCTGGCTTGTCACTTTAAAGTGATCTCTTGCTGATGTTTTAAGTTACATTTACTTTTTCTAGTGTCTACATTGAGTACAATCACCAAAAAGTAGCGTTACGGGTAAGAGCAAAAAGAAGATGCTGAACTATTCATAGGAAAAAAATTAAAACAAACTCCTTCCTTTTCCTTTGCTGTGACTGAAATAAGAATATAATGGTGTCATCCTACACTGTAAGAGCTTGAAAAAACACATCTGCCAAGAAAGATTTATTTATTTTAACATGTAAATCTAGAGCATATAATTTCATGAGAAAAGTTGAAATAAGACTTTTTCTGGCCAATCATACTGTCTCCCAGGGATATAGACTGCTTTCTAGGGACACCTGCACCCAGGAACATGCCAGAGGAAAGCAGTGGCAGTAAAGAAGCACGTCTCTGCAGAAGTGTCTTGCAGAGATGAGATGGTGCCCCCCAGGAGTCCACGTACTCATTGGGGCTGTCAGGTCAGGGTCACTGTCTCCCCTTTCTGAAATTCATTGGCCATCAAGGCAGAGAGAAATTAACTACTGCAAATTATTCTTAAAAATAAAGTATTGATACTTTAACAAGATTTTTTTTCCATAAACCCGCTGTGCATTTTAATTAACTTCATTTTTATTACATAGCATGCAATTAAGCAAGTAGATTTAAATCTTCTCACAGGTAAGCTTGCATTCAAAATGTTAAAAAAAACAGATTTGACCTGCAAAGGGCTAGAATTTAAGCTGTCAAATGCTTGCTTTCCACAAGCAGGTATGCACTTTATACATATTATCTACCTGATTTTTATCCTGATAGACCATAACAGCTCCTAAAGAGCCATTATAGATTATTGTGTAAATCCTTCTTTGTTCATGGACTATTGACCCAACAGTGCATTATGTCCCTAAAGAAGCCTTGATAGTCCATCATGTTAATCCAGCTGCAAGGTTAGTTCACGATGTACGGAAAATCTTTACATAATTTTCAATGAAATTAAATAAGAATTTGTCTGCACAGATAATTATGCTCCATAGTGAAATAGTTCAATATCAGAGATAATGTAGGGCATACTCACATACAGAATATTAGATCATGTAATGGATTACATTTCTTTGTGTTTCTTATTAAAATTAAATTCAGGCTGTGCAATGAGAATAGTTGGAAGTAGACAAAGCTATTAGCTGAGCTTCAGAGCTAACATAACTACAGAGACTCTGTTTTTAAACAGACGTTTTTAATAAATAAATTGTTCATTTTGGATATTAATAAGCAATTTGAACAGAATTTGGGATATACAACACACATCTGAAAAAAACAGAAATCATACTTGTACTTCAACTCTGTCACTCACAGCTTATGCCTAAACACAACACTGTCCTCTGAACAGAAATTATATGCTGTGTCCTAACCCAAAATGCAAAAGTTTTTAAAAGTGTTTAGTTCTATGAGCCACATGTAACAGACAGACAACTGACCCTTTTCATCTTGTCACTCAGGGCAGATGCTTTGTGACGGATGGCTCTCAGGTGGCACAGGGCTGCAGAGGTGCGCAGTGCGCCATCCTCCCGCAAGCAGCTGTGGCTCAGGTTGTCTCTAGCACCAACTGAAATCTCTCCTTTGCATATATAGCCCTGCTATAAGGCCAGATTTTGAGTTTTACGGTATAGTTACTACAAAAATTAAACTCTTCAGTGATTTGTGCTTCTCTTATTTACACATGTACTTATCTTTCTCACTGAAACTAACACTTACAGCTTCAATTCAGCTTCAGAATTATCCAGAAATTAAGTGTTAAGTATCATTATCACAAGTGAGCTAAAATCATGTTGCTGCATTGCCATTTTAAGTCATTGCTCCATTACCCATTTCCTAGACAAAAGACGTTCTATTCAATAATTTTCATATCTCTTTAAGGAATTTATTTTTTGTGCAACACAGGAGTCACAGAAATACTCATTTTTTGAATTCAAATAGCATTTCGCTGCAGACAGCTACATGAGAGGTATAACACAATATCTGGATGAAAACATCCACCAGTTTGAGGGAGAGTTCCTCTCAATCCTAGTGTTTCTAAAAGAGCAACAGCATCACCAAATCGCTGCACAAAAGATAGCTTCCTGGTGGTATGTAACTAGAGGCCTAATGGTTTTACAGGAACACTGGACAATCATTTTATAAAAGTATCCCCTAGGGTAAAATTGCAGCATTTAGCTGTTGCTCCAAGTAAATACATGGGTGTGAGAAAAGTTGTTTTCATACAGTGAGAATATCCTGATTATTAGGGCAAAGGAAAATGACAGAGCTAGTGGCCTCAGAGGAACATGAGGAAGAAGGGCAGACCCCATCCTTCCTCTTTTCATTCATGGCTTTACCATGGCAGGACTCTGTTCCCTCAGGGAACAGCATGCCCCACGTATCTCCCCATGCTTCACATCTCCCCCCACACACTCGCCCCTCCAGACAGTGTAATCCAAGAGCCGTTAGCAGAGAGCAACCCGAGTGCGCAGGGTGTAACAGGGACCCTGAACACTGGGGCACAACAGGTTCCTCACAAATTCACTCCTCTACTGACAACCCAGAGCCACTTCTATACCTCTTCATCACAAGGACGGTTCGTATTGCAGACAACACACTACAATAACTGCAGGTGAATCTTCAGGCACTGGGTTTCATGTCCCATGGGCCATTCACCTCACCAGGGTTCTGAGCAACGTCAGACCATGAGCTCTGCTTTGAATCCGGGAACCTGTGGGTCAGCAGGAAACATTTCCTTCAGCCTTGCACGAGCAACATAAGACCTTATGTAAGACACAGGTATATTCTCTGTTACTGCCTACAGAAGCAGACCATTAATATTTTACGGATTTCTCATCCTCTCTGTTTGTGTAATTTATCAATGCCCAACAGGTCCTCTGCCAGCTATACATTAAAACTATTTTCAAAATATTTCATTGTCAGCCCATGGCACCTTCATTATTTATTAAGATAAGGGACATGATGAACAGGAACAGTAGGTAGCTCGTTTGCTCAAATGTACTTTATGAATCCTCTGAATGCACAGATCTGCTAGGAATACATAGCCCGGAGGTATCAAAGAGTCATAGGTATGATTCATGCAAATAATAAAAATATTGTATGCTTGATGTAGTACCTGCATCATCTGCCTGGAAAGTCTGCTCTTGAACGTATACAAGCAGGACCTCTGGACTCTGTGACTTTATTTCAGCTGTACATGAATATAAATCAGAGACTTAGTTGTATTTAATATAGAGTCTACGTTATGGCTTTTTACAGCATGATGAGTGAACATTATGAACAGATTGAATGAATCCATAACTCATGCTCTGTTCATTATTATTTTTTTAATGAGTAGTAAAGTTTCTACTTATGCCCCACAAAAGGATTCCTTTAATTTGCCACACACAAAAAAACCAAAACTGCAAGAATCATTGTCTGTTGCCTGATTAAATTATTTCTTGTTAATTGAGAGAATTATAGCTCTTTTTTTGTTGTTGACTGCAGAGACTCACAAACTCCAAAAATAAACTAAGAAATTGACACATGAATAAGGCAAATTCCCAGCAGAATTTTGAAGTGTGTCTGGAAAGAATCAGAAATTACTTAAATGATTCTCACCCATCTCACTCCCTCAGTACTACCGAAACCCCTTCAGGAATTAGCTCAGAGAGGGTAACAGGGAAAAGCAGCTTTTAGGACACAGATATGGACCTGAACATCTTAATCTGCAGAAACATGCCTATCTCTCTCTGAGTGTACTGAGATGTTTGTTAAAAAGGGAAGTGCAAACCCAGGCAAAGCAGCATCTGCAAGCACAGACAGACCTGACACCCATTCCTGCCTCCTTGACCCCAGCCCTACATATCTAGCCCTGGAGAAGCAAACCAACTGTGCGGAGCTTGCAGAGGGAAACATCTTTGATCGTATACCAGATGGTGATACACTATCAAAAAACCCCCCCAAACTGTTGGAAAATCAGCACCATAATTTCCTACTCATAATTTTCTTCAACAGTTTTAATGTATTATTCTCTAATCAAAGTTGGCCCAGTTACAGTTAATTTTCTATCTATGGATGATCTGTGAACTGTCAGCAGACAAACACTTTTTGCATATTTGATTCTTAAACTGCATAATCAATCATGTAGCATAATTTTGTTTTCTGGCTGGATTAACTGATATTATAAATTGTTCTACTTTTCTTCTAGATAAATATTGTTTTGTGGGGAAGCAACGTAGCCAGAAATCTATATCTGGTAGAAGGAGGAAGGTTGTGTTTACAATCTATTCATAAGCAAAATTTTATCAATTTTTTAAAATCAAAAACCTGAGAAAATGGGCATTAACACAGTAGTGGTTTAATTCATATTATAATTTATTAACGATTCCTGCCATTATTCACCAGCTCTAGGCATCTGTATGCATAGAAAATCACCTCTTTGATAAGGTAAGGAAAGTCTATCACACATACTTATTTTAATCAAGCCAGCTAGTATTTAATTTTGTATACATTTCACTCAAATTTAATTTTTTCACACAAAGATAATTTTAATAGTAAAATGTAATCATATGTCCATTACATATGACGTTCGATTCTATGTTTAATAGAGCTTGTCAAATTGGAAATTGCAGTTTAAGACGCAATCCTTCATAGGGCCTGTCACATACACAAATCTGCCATTCAATTTTTATTAAGTTATCCAATAACTCCTTAACAGACAGTTGAGCTCTAGAAAAGATCTCAAAAAACTACAGGAGAAGAGTTGAGTCTGCATTGGTCAGAGTCTACATTCAGAAGAGCTCACCGCAGCAGGGGAAAATCCAAATCCACAGCCTGGAACATGATGACTTTGTGATCATTAATATTATATTGTAGAGGTAGTTACCCTCAAAGGTGTAAAAACCATTATTTGCTCTTAAGTCACATTCAGTTTCGTAACTTCAATAATTTTAATGGATTTTTTTCATTAACCCCAACGATTATTATGATCACAGTATTAAAGGAAAGGAGACCTCACATATTTCAAAATTATCCACTGCAGAGGCTCTAGCAACTGAAGGCATGATGGAATAAAACAAAACATAGCACATACAAAAGAGATGTTGTAAGGAACAGCAAGGCAACAGCTTCTTTAAAGAAAATTGAGCAACCACCTCCTACCTATGATTTTGCTAGACTAGGTTTTTGATGTTGCCAGACCAGTTTCTGAGCTAGGTTCCTAGCTGGAGTACCTCAGAATGCCACTGAAGGTAACAGAACTAGAAGTACTGTACTACACTGTACTGGGACACTCCAATCAGTGTTTATTTAGCACAGAAACTTGCCAAAGACTCAATGCCAAAGACTATATATTTCCATGAGTTGCACTTGAAGAAAATCTCAAAAATTAAAAAAAAAAAAAAAACAACCCACCAATTTTAAATTGCTTTTGTAAATTTCTGTCTTATCCTTTTAGGTTGGTTGAAGTACCCACAACACTGGAGTACAGAGGTAAGGAGAGAAGGAGGTGGTGGCTTTTTTCTCTAGTGATGAATGGAAGCCTGACTACAGCAGTGATGTACACTATCTCAGTTGCTGCAGGGGTTAGATCACATTAGAAGAGGAATGTGCAATTGAACTGACAGAAGGCAAATGATTAGCAGTGGACATCAGTCATTTGTTTCAAGGCTCTAACATGGTAGAAAACTCTGGGCACTGGTATTCCTCTGCAGGATTTCGCACAGGTCAATAGATCTGTTCTTAGGCGACAGAAGTGGTTTTGTTCATAAAAAGTCACGATTTTTCCACAAGCAAGAATCACATTTCGAAAGATTCAGAAAATCTGAAAATGTCAAAAAATCTGTATTAGTTTTTGGCCCAGAGTTTGACTACAAGGGCAGGATTATTCCTAAATCATCTTGTGGATTGTCCGCTCTAGCTAACAGTATCCCAAGGGAGATTACTTCAGACACTTTTCCCCTGATAATCAACCAAAAATTTACCTTTTTTAATACCTTCCTGCAACTTCTAGCTATACTCTCACTTGCTGAGCAATTCCTCTCCTGCCTTGCTGTTAACACTTCATATACTTGTAGATGGTTATCATACCCTCACTTTATCACTGCTTAGGCAAGCTCTACACTTTCAGGTTTTTTTATCTTTAAGTCAATTCCCCTAGTCTTCAGATTTTATGTCACTATTTAGATAGTAACTGCAAAATTTGATGTGCTAAGTTTCAGTATGCTTGAAGGAAAGAGCCAAAAAGGTATTTGGTTAATGCTCCACTTAATGTCTAAACATGCTCTTATTTCGCTTTTATAAAGTCTGGGTAAAATATTCAAACTGTATTTGTAAGTGACATTTTTTTCTCTTTATGAATTGTTCATAAGCAGACATTTTATTATATAGTTTGGTTCATAGTTCAAAATTGTTTCAGTTTACATTCAAACATGGATGAAGTTTACAAGCACAAGTTGTGTTCAACTGAAAGTACTGAATATTTTATATTTTTTATATTCATATATGTGGTCCCCTAGACACAGAATATAGAATTACTTGGTCTCCATTTTCACAAGAAGAAGGTGGAAAAGACTTGAAAGAAATCACTGAAGATGCTTAAATCTCGACTCTTACAGTAATCTGAGAATTTTAAACTGTTACTGGCCATATTTCAGCAGATTGTTTTGTACAAACTCTTGAATACAGAGCATCCCTTTGGAAACATCGACTGTTCATAAATAAAAGCAATAATAAAATGGAGTAGTTGCGATTAATTTCACTTAAGATTTAATGTTATCTGGAAATGTTGACAATAAAACACTGTAGATTATAACACACAATATGGCATATTTTGATGTGGTTATAGGTTAGTCTAGGTCTTGAATTAGACTTGCATAAAATGCATATTGTTTCATAATTGTGAGCAGTATGCAGATGTAAAATCCAAACCACTGCACACTAAGCAGTGTTTTGTTTAGATGCTGCAATGACAAAGTTACAGCCATTAATATTAGAGTCTCTGCCATGGAGAAAGGTCCTGAACTGCAAATCCTCAACAGGGCTCCACCCAGCCGTTGGGATGCACAGAGTGCATGTGATGGCTCTGGAGGTCTCCAAAGTAATTTTTCACCTGTCCACACAGCACAGTTCTTAAATTTATCAGTCTGGCCCTCTCTCAAGCAAAAATGTGGTTAAGGTCCCTGCTTGGACCTGCTCAAGAGTGCTCTGGGAAGGCTGCTGGGGTCAGGGGTCTGGCCAGGGTCCAGCAGAGCTCTTCAACAGGTCTCTCCTGTTCCCAGAAGAGAGGCTTTTGGGACCTGTCTTAATGGGAAAATCTCACACAAAACCCAGCAAAATTGGTAACAAAGCATCATACACTTTTGTTGAACACTATCTCTGATGACAGAGAACAGAGTGGTCTAGAGCATTAACCAAATACCTTTCTGCTCTTTCCTTCAAGTATATTGAAACTTAGCACATCAAATTTTCCCATAAGTATCTAAACAGTGACATAAAATCTGAAGACTAGGGTAACTGGCTTGAAGAGAAAAGATTAAAAACTTGGAAGCAGCTCACTTATGATAGTGAACAACACTGCAGAAAGAGCAAGCCAAATTTTCATTTTTTAATAAAATTCAAATCTATCCCTCAACTTCTCATGCACGTTCTCTTGAAACAAGCTTTATATGAATAAATATTCATGGAAGACAAGAGAGTATACAGAACTACACCTGTGAAATCCAGATTGAGTTTTTAATATCTTCAGATTGGAAGAATCTATTTATGATCACATATGTTTCAAATTGCTCTATTTAAGTATTTAATGGCAAAACATCTCATCAACATGATCAAATTCTGTTAAAATTATTTTCATTAAGGTTATATTTCATACCTGAATATTAGGATATTTTGTTACTTCAATAACCTCATAGATGTTTGTCTCCAGAAAGTATATACTCTAGGGTGTTTTTGTAATGCATTTTACATAAAAAAAAAATTTTACTTCACCATTACTCCTTTTTCAGTCATTCTCCTGAAGAACAGTTTAAGTGTTTTAACGACACAAGCTCAAGTAAATCAGAACTCTGCCCTGAAAAGGCAAGGATGCTTTCAAAGAACCCAATGTTTTGGATAGATGCACCATCATAGCTGTATTACAGAAGGCATCATCACTAATGAAAACTGCTTATGGTTTAAGATAAAAAAAAATACAACCAAGTAAAAATGACCTTCTTTTTAGGGTATTAATTGATGTGAATAAAAATAATTTGATAGAATTTCGAAACGTAACTGACCACTTTTTTTTCAGAATAACACTGCGCTGCATTGTTTCTTCTCATACATTGGTGTAAAGCAAGTTGCATCGCTATAAAGGGCTGCTGCTGGGCTGTTACTTATGAGTCTTGGTACAATGAAAACTGTGATAAACACACTGCTTAGTAAATCTAGACAACTTTTACTATAAAACCAACAAAATACATTGGACCAAACTTTAAAATCAATGAGGTAAATGTAACTTTTGTAGCACAGAAGTTTATATACACAAGCTGGTCTCAAAAGCTTGATTATTGCAATCTACCTTTAATAGGTATTTTGAGATTTAAAGTAGAATAACTTGCACTAGAGCAGAGTCGCTTTGGAGAGATCATTATAAAATCCCATTATCACTGCTACAAGTTAGACTATTTGTCATCACAGAAGAGATGACAAGCTCAGAAATACTACATTTGTTATTATCAGATGATAAATGATATTCCATTAAAGCTGCAATACATCATCTGCAAAGCTGCAAAGAAGATATCAAACCTATCAGTACTTGACTTATAATTTAATTTTCAAAAGCTGTCAACTAAAATTCCAAAGGCTAAGCATTTTCATTTTTAAAGTTCATCTTATTTATTTTCCTCATCTGTTAGTCTAATTTTTTTGATATGGCAAAAATAACTGATTATGTGCAAGGTATAATTCTTTTTCTCTTGATTAAGTAATACATCAGATGTCACGTATTAAAAATATATGACAAATAATAAAGCAAAATAGTAGTGACGAACACATCTTATTTGGATTTCTTTTTATTTTTAAATGCAACAGTAAAGGATGGGTCAGTCTAAAAATATTTTGATTGTGTTTAATTCCAGCTAACATGAAGTCTGAGATTTTAAAATTTCCACTTTGAATTTTATTTTGTAGAAATAGAAAATTAAATATAAATCTATTCAAACTGGTACTTGGGAAATCTCTGTTTAGCATCTAAACAATTTTGACATTCTAAATTCCAGAAAAATACTAAAAAGCAATTTGGGCTGGGGAGCAAGAAGAAGAGAGGAGCTGGGGAGCAGAAGGGGAGCTGGGCTCCCGCAGGACAGCAGGCTGAGCACAAGCAAGGCAAGGCCCTGGCAGTGAGGATGACCAGAGGCATCCTGGCCTGTGTGGGCAGGACCCTAGGCAGCAGATTGAGGGAACTGGGTACAGCTAAGCAGAGGCATGGGGTGCACGGGGAGGTTGTGCAGCCTCCGTCCTTGAGTGTTTTCAAGCCTAAACTAGATAGAGCCCTGAGGAGCCAGATCTAAGCCCACAGTTGACCCTACTCTGAGACAGAGGCTGGACTAGAGACTTTCTGAGGTCCCTTCCAACCTGAGTTATCCCATGATCCTATTCCTGTAGCACAGAAACACAGCAAATAAAAAACAAGAAGCAAGTCGTGTGTGATCCTCACAACTACCATAGCTCAAAAAAAAACCCAAAACCTCTTATAAAAAAAAGCTTCTTAAAAAAAAAAAATCAAAACTCCATACTTGTGTCTTTAAACAACAATATTTTACAGGACACTGTCTACAAGTTATTTTCAATTCTGAAAAATACGTACAGTCTGAAATTACACGACTGATGCAAGTATTGAAAGTGACAGCCTGTAATTTGATTATTCATTTTATGGATATTTCAGTGGTACCTAGGTTCTTTATATTCTTAGAATATTTCTAAAGTCAGGGTGCATGACAAATGATCAGAATATTTTTTTTAAGGCTAGTTATGCACAGCACATAGTGAAACCATTTAAGCTACCGGCATCCCAGTTTTTGCAGTACGTTACTGTGAAGTGTGACTACACAACCCTCAGACACCATTGCAGCCTGCATCCCATTTTTAAAGTAATTGGCTGAACACAATTTCTGAGTTGATATATTGACTTAAAGTTTGTGCTTCTTTTTTTATTAATTTAACATCACTTATAACAGCATCAAAGATTGTCAGGTATGGTATCTTGTGGCAGTAAATGAAGGGCACCGAATGAATGCCAGGAAGCAATTCAAAGTAACTGAGTAGCTAAAAGACATAAATTTGCTATTTGCTCTTTGATGTCGATGCTTACTGTCCAAGGCTGCCCTACCAAGAGAGAAACAAATCCATAGCCCTATCTGCACTCGCTCTTTGCCTTCAAAAACACCCAGCTCCTTAGAGAATTTTCCAGAGTTCAGCAACAAGCAGTGCAACAGCCCAAGCTGGCCACAGGGAAGTTTATTTGCAATTAAAGCAGAAAACAGAATGAAAGTCTAACAGTCTAATTGTAAATGAGATCCTCTGTGCTATGTATCATAGAAAGTATGATTAAGGATACTAAATACTTTATTTGTCAAAGAGCAGAAGTGATAGGGATTTTGGAAATACTCTTTCACCATTCTGAAGGGAAAACTAAACTGACAACTCTTTTATCAACCCTAATGCAGATAATTCCTGTAACATCACTGTGTGCACAGGGCCACGATTGAGGTGATATATTCATATTCAACACCAATTTTTTTTAAATTAAGAAAATCCAATTTTTTTTAATCTCTCTCTCTCTGTGCTAATCTTTCAGAGTTTTATTCACCTGTCTGGATCTGGCAGCATTCTGTTCTTCATATCCCGACTTTGTGCAAGTTTCAGGCAGGGAGCTCTGGTTCCCCACACCAGATCCAGTTTAGCTCCCTTTTCAATACTGCCACCTACAAGGGAAAACAATGTCTACCAAGTTGCTTTGAAAATGTTGCCATCGGCATTGTGTTGCTCTGATCACATTCATCTCTGTCCTTTTTTTCAAATTTGATTTTAAATATTTACAACATCATACATCTTACCCTCCCGAAATTACTAACGAACTGTTACTGTCTGTGAAACATGCTGGATGAGTGATGGCCAACTTAAAAGGGAGCATCAATGTTTTATTTGTAAAATATAAGCCGAAAATAGTCTGCAGATTCCTTTTTTATTGATCTTCTAGCTTATAGAAAGGTACCTTATGTACTTAACAAAAAAAAGACTCCATTGTGTATTATAAAATATTAAAAACCTTGAAGTAAGGAAGTAGATCAACACGTAATAGTCACTAGCTTGAGGTAAACTATAGAGAAACTAAAAATTTACCAGACAAGAATAAAGCAACTATAGCTGGAAATAATTTACTTAGAGTGTGGAGGCAGATTAATGGAGAAACTAGTTGCAGAACAGTTTAATAAAATGAGTTTAAAAAAAATACTTGTGAACAGTGTTTCCACAGCTCATACAAATTCTAAGAAAACAGAACAGTTTTCAACTTCATCACAGAAGAAAACTGCAAATTCAAATTTGACACAAACTTGACACCCTTGATACTGTCATTGGTCATGGTTTCTCATTTTTGCTGTGAGCACCAACAATAATCTTGCAATGACTACTGTCTACCAGAGGTCTTAGTGGTGTTGCTACTAATTGTACCTGAAAGACCTATGGAACTGATTTAAACCAGTGTGCAGAGCCATAGACTGAGCTGTATACCAGCTCAATCTTTGCAGGGTGACTGTAATAGTTGCCAGAACACGAGCAGCAAAAAATATAGCTTTAATAAGTGACAAACAGGGGGATACAAGGAATAGAACAGTATTAAATTAAAATGAATGAACTACTGCTCCGAGTACTGCCAGGGTTAAAAATGGAAAGGTATATAAATGGCAAACAGAGGTATATAGATGTGAAATAGTCCCTTCACCTTAAAGAGAGGAGCAGAAATGGTGTCAAGGGAGGTATCGCAAACTAGACTGTATGCAGAAGAAAAATCAATTCAGGTGGTTTGTTGATTCTTTTCAATCCTCAGCTTCAAAAATATTACAAAACCCATTAAATATAGTTGGACAACATTAATATAAATCTTTCAGTTATTGTCAATATTACAAGAGAATACAGGTCTGCTTTTACTATTGAATATATCCATATGCAAGGTAAATGCACTGCAATTTGCATACATGTATTCTGCATTTGTGCATATAAAGTATACAATATATATACAAAGATGCCATATGCATTTTCGTGCCCTATAATCTCTCTGCTCTCCTGCCATATAGCAAGATGCAATGGATCTGACGAGCGATATCTGCCAAAAAAAGGCACTTTTAATTTTATTTTGGCCTGTGAATTATGAGTGCTCAATATTTGAGCTGTTCAGATTAAACATACTGTTTTCCCAGTTGGATGAACATAAATCCTAGAGTTATATTTCTAGCATAAATAAGATTGTAAATTTGAACTCTACATTTCTGTAGACATGTTTTAGCAGTTGCTTGAGGTTCACTGTTTACCCAAATGTTTCTGACAATAAATTAATTTGCTAGAATATTTATAAGAAGCAGATGTTCAGCAAACTAATTCTTTTAAAATATTGAACAAATATTCATTTTCCCAAAGCTCAACAGTTCTTACACATGAACTCTAAACAGATCAGCATATCTTGCTAACATAGTGAATTAAGGTCTAGGTCCATGGCTTTTTTTTTATCTTTAGTAGAGAAAAAGAAAAGAAAAGTATAGCTAAAAAGATGGCAAACTCTTTTTTCTTTAGGCAACAACTGCTCCCTTTTTCTTTAGGCAACAACTGCTCCCTTTTGATAGCAGTATCAACCCAGAGTGTTGAGGATACAAGATTGTGTAGCAGCCTAAGAGCCTCTGCAGAAGTGTTTTATCAGAGCACAAGGAGTGAGGAGGCCAAGATCTGCCCAAAGAAAGCTGTCAAACAGTCTAACAGTGAAGAGCTATTCTAAGTGACCTGCACTTCCTAATTTCTAATCCATAAAAGAGAAACTGACAAAGAATATAATAATCCCCTTTCCTCATCTTCATAGAATATTAGTACACACCTGCTATTTTCAAAGGAACTCAAACCTTTGCTGTTTCTACATGAACCTGAGAGCACTGGGCAGCCAGCCGCTGGCTAGGAAGCCCCATCAGCAGTTGCCCATCACCTGGAACTGGCCACGGGGAAGCTCCTACCCAGGCACCCAGACCCTTCTCCTCTCCTGGCCAGCATCTGGAAAGCAGGTCTTCTAATAGGGCATACACACACAAAGCTTTGATACCATTTCCCCTTGTGGATTATACTGCTAGTAGAATACTAGATAATAATAATGACTTAGAAAATCCACCACTCCATGCCTGGATTCCAATGTGGAGACTTTTTCAATCCCACTATTATTTTTAGTGTCTCACAAAAACTTAACATCAGGTTTTCCATAGCAGTGCTCTATCAGAACCAGAGACCCATAGACCTTCCTACTCTTTTCAGTTCTTGTCAGTATCCTGTTGCAACTTTCTGTATTAATAAGAAACGTGTTAATAATGAATACCTCTGTCTATTTCTGGCTTCTTTTTTGTTTAACTGCATTAGAAGTCCTTGTTTGTACTAATGTAACGTGTTAACATGTTTTTAAATTCCTTCAACTTTTCCTTGGCAAGGCAGGGGAATCTGCTCTGTCATCTATCCTAGATAAAAGAATGTGGAGAACTGGGGAATTTACTTGTGTGTGTTGAAAAATGTTTCTTTTCAGATATTGAAAGTAGACTGGAAGCTGCTTTCCGAAAAGACAATGGAGTCAACATCTCAGCCCCCTCCTTCTACTATTCCCATGCAGATTACTGGCTCCTTTAACATAAACTCTGTGTTTGCCTGCAGAGCTCTCATTACCTTTGACATCATTTTTGGTCCCAGAACATCTAATTTGCTACTCTAGAGTACACAGATGGGAAGAGAGACAGTACTTGTTGCCTTTGAATTATACAGAAACCAAATTCTATTGTTATTACCTTTGTTTCTCATCAATGTGAAGAAAAGAAAGTGATGCTTTTTGTAATGCATCTCTAGAACACTGTGAATTGTGATCTATCACTTCAAACGGCACTTTATGTTCCTAGTGTAAAAATGGATGAAAAATATTTTTCCTGAGTATTTAGAATTATGTATCATAATGTTCTCAGCTCAGATCCCAGAAAATTTTGTTGCAATCAAAGAAAATACTTGTAGATTAAAAAGAAAATAAAATATGGTCCCCTGCTACTTCCTCCATACCATATGAAGTGATAAAAGCATCCCACTGCACCAGGGAAATTTAGACACTTAAAGATATTGATACCTCAGTGGATTAAATTCAGAATCTTTCAGAGCTGAAAGGATCTCCAGCAGTCATTTTGCCACATGAGCCTCTCTGCTGACTTGGATATTAAGTGTGTTAAAATCCCTGCAGGTTTGGACATAGGTGGAAATCCTCCTGGGGTTCTTGACATCCCTGTGGAACTGATGAATTGACTTAGATTATGCAACAGGGTATTTGGAAAGGAACTCAGAGGATAAATTTCCTTGAGGACTTCTTATAAAAGTATTACGACTTCTACTGAAGTAATATGATGGGATACTGATTAGAAAAAAGAATTTACACCTTGGCTCCAGATATAGACTGGCTGATACAGTTTGATGGGGAATTCCTACATTTATAAGCCATAGATACACACTGATACTTACACAAACATCCTTTCTTTACACAGTTTCTCTTCTTTTTTTTTTTTCTTCCCCCCTCTAACACCTGCACACAAAAGTACCACCAAAGTATTAGCTACATCTTGTAGGAGTTTGAGAATTTTGTAGCCTCTACTTCAGCTCTTTTACCTGTTTCAGATTGTACAGATGAAAGCGATAAGGTCTTTCCATCCTTTCCAGCTGTGCTGCAAGGAGTCTTTTGGTGTAAAGACACTGTTCTGTAACTCCTACAATCCATTTTTGATATTTTGGTGTTAGTGTGCAAATTCTCTTGTACCTCTTACTCATTAAATATCTTTTACATAAAACATTTAGCTTGGGTTGAGACATGAAGTCTCAATCTTTTTTTAAGTTTCATTACATGGATTTTAGCCTCCCCCTTGACCAGCCACAGAAGAGGTGAAAAATATTCTGAATCAAATTAAACATGACACAAATTTGTGTGCCAACTTTGTATAGGTTTATTGTGTGTCTTCTGCAGAGACAGTATCTTTTTCTGTCCTTTACCACAAGCCTAGAATTTATTTTGGTAAAAGAAACCTATAGGGGTTCCTCCCCCACCTTCCCCATGTTCCTGCAAGATCAGGAACTGGGACATTTGCCACAGAGGCTGGAGAACTTTGAAAGACCTTGTCTTCCAAGGGTTATGATTACCATGAAATACACTGAATGTCAACTCTTGAGTGATACTATGATACAATGATACTACCTATTGTCTTTATAACTACCAACACTCCTACCTGGTTTTGCTCTCAGAAATATATTTTGAAATTAATAACATCATTAATTTCTAGGCAAGCTTCCAACGCGAAAGTAAAAACCACCAAAATGCAAAGCAAATGCTCAGGGAATCAGAGAAAATAATGCAACCAACTCTATTTACAGCAGATAAGCCAAAATTTTAATATTTTCAGTGGCTATTATGAATGTAAGAGAAGAAATAGAGACTTCTGACTCAACACTAAATGACTGAAGATTCAGAAAAATAGGCCAGAGTATAACAGAACCAGCCATGCACACAGCTGCCTCAGTTCCCTTCAGAGGGATGTATTTCCTTTTTTGACAGACTTTTATATTCATTACCAATTTTCAGAAATGCTACAATAACCATTCTGAGCTTCAAAGGTGAGTCATGAAGACTTCCAAATGCTTTCTCAGGGAAATTTTATTTTCTTTAATGCTGCTGCTTGTCTCATTTTCTAGCTTTTTTTATCTGGTATGTAATCAAGTACACCATGGCAGGGAGTGGAAGAGGTGAGCCCATGAGGCCATTTTAGAAAAAAGCCTGTGGCCAGAGATATAAAATGACTGAGCATTCAAATTAAAACCTCTGCTTTTTAAGGGCTTGCTATAGACGACCTCCAGCTTTTCTCACTCCCATGAGCTGAACGACCCTATGACACCTTGGCCGTTTCTCTGCATGTGCCACTTTACAGAGAAAAAAAATAATTACATAAGCACTATTGTTAAAGGTGTGCTGCTCACCAGCGTATGCCTCCAGCATCTTTTCTATTCACTCATTGGCAGAAGCTTAACGTTGTTACTGAACTCAGACACACAGGAGCCTCTCTTCTGTTGAGGTTTGCCTTGTAATTCAATGCTGATTATCGAAATGCTAGCCCTACTCAGGACAGGAAAGACAGGAACGGCTAATCGCTTCCTTTAAGTGGGGAGAGGCTGAACTGTAGAAAAAAACTTTTGGAGAAAGCAAGAAATAAACTGCAGCTGTTCAGGTGTTTCGTAGTCTGATAGATCCCTATTGAACCTCAGTTCAGACTTGGAGCAACACACCTTTTAAAAAATGAGCACGTACCTTTTCTGACTTGCACCAGCCCTGGAAGCCAAGTCACAGGGAAAGGGCACCTGCTCCTTCTCTTGGGTCCTTACAAATGACAGGGTTAAGGATGAGTAGTTCATCCGTATCTGAGAACTAATTATATATTTAAAGTACAAAACTGACCACTCTCGCCAAAGCTATCTGAGCAAGCCTGATCCCACATCACCTCTTCTTCTACTGTATTTTCCTCTCTCTTTTATTTTCTCTCTCAGGAGTGGCAGGAAAAACAAAACCAAAGATCAGCCAAGAACCAGGCATAGTTGCAAAAAAGGGGAGAAGATTTTGGCTTCTTTGAAATTAATGTTAACATTGCATGCCACACAAGGTAAGTATTGCTAACTGATCATGCCCACTTATCGCTTTTAAAAGACATAGCAAATACACAGCGGAGATTATCTAAGATGCAAGGGTCAGACAGAGACTATAATTGCATGTGTCAAGCTGGTACTAATAAAGAGGATATTATAAAGTCTTAAATAAACATTACTGCAAAAATTATACATTGGCACACAGAAAAAAAACACACAAAAAACCACTCAGGGAAATCTTTCACTGGAAAAAAATATCCCTAACTAGATTTTAAAGCAAATTTGGAATTTTTATCATTTGCTTGACAGACTTCATTGTGAACATAACTTTTCCTGACCTCCTTCCCCCAAGTACCTATCAGAATCAGACTGAGGACCTTCAGATCTCATCAGAAGCTTGTGCTTCCCTTTATTAGGTAGTGCAGGTTTTACAGGCCAAATTTTCAAAATACTAGTGTGATGGGTTGGCCCTTGGCTGGGGGCCAAACCACACACACCCGCTCACACAGTCCCTGCCCCCACCCAATGATAGGGCAGAGAATTAAAGAGGTAAATGGCAAAGAGGACTCGTGGGTTGAGATAAGGACAATTTAATAACTAAACTACAATAATATTAGAAATAATACTATATACAAAGATGCAATGTGATACACAGTGATATTACCCCTCCCCACCTGATGG
>WKFP01015337.1:3172060-3220546 GCA_011057875.1 Pterocles orientalis | reverse complement strand
GAGCTGGGTCTCTTTAGTCTGGAAAAGAGGAGACTGAGGGGTGACCTAATCAATGTTTATAAATATGTGAAGGGCGAGTGTCAGGAGGATGGAGCCAGGCTCTTCTCTGTGACATCCAGTAATAGGACAAGGGGCAATGGGCTCAAGCTGGAACATAGGAGGTTCCACTTGAATATGAGAAAAAACTTCTTTACAGTGAGGGTGACAGAGCACTGGAACAGGCTGCCCAGAGAGGTTGTGGAGTCTCCTTCTCTGGAGACATTCAAAGCCCGCCTGGATGTGTTCCTGTGCGATCTGATCTAGGTGTTCCTGCTCCGGCAGGGGGATTGGACTAGATGATCTTTCGAGGTCCCTTCCAATCCCTAACATTCTGTGATTCTGTGATTTATTAATGTGGTTAGTGAAATATGTTAAAATGAACATAATTCTATTTAATGTTCAGTCATTTCAACAGAATGACATGCACTTAAAATCAATTAAGAACTTAAAAACTTGCCCTTTTGTACTAAAATAAGATTTTTTTTTCTTTTTAGAATAATGCTAAACTTTTTGAACTCATTTGGAATAATTTTAACGCATAAATAACTCAAGAATAACACAAGAATTTCCAATTTGGTATTTTAATATTCATCCATTGCACAGCACTCTGGTCCATAAATGATGTTATTTTCTCTTGTGCTCTTTCTGCTCCCATTTTCTCCTTCTCCTTGTTTGTACAACGACTAAGCTGCAGTCCCTTCTGTGTCCCATTGTGTCTGCCCTTGCTATCAGAAATGTAGCTCCATATTCCATACTCCAGCTCACAAGGGGACAGCCACACTACACCCAAATTAAGTCAATAGTTCTTTTCAAATCTCTTCTCCAACAGTATTCCTTCTTTCTTCCCTCCCAGACTCTTCCTGATCTGTGATGCAATCCTCATATCTAACCCTACTTTTCATAATTCCTAACATTTTGCCATTTTATTATTTTGGTTTCTTTTCAAAGATTTATGTGCTCATTCAATTTTATCAAATATCATTAATATTTCCCAATATGTTTTTCTTCTAATGCTGCTAAAAAGCAAATATTACATTTATTAATTAAACAAGAAGAAATTAAGAAGCTTTCTGAAAAATGGGGTTGAGTATCAACTCTAGAACATAACCAAAAGGAGGAGAATTTTGTGTAGGTTTGTATTTTCTGCAAAGCATTAATCATTGCTTTAGCCAGCATCACGATCACTTCTCCTCCCTGGATAATGGATTGTAGCAAGAGTACGTGAAAACCCAGGACAGGAGTTACTTAAATGTTTTGCCCTTAATATAGAAATCAAGTGGAATCGTTTGAAAGGGAGATGCAATTTTGACAAGAAAATAAGTATATTAAGGTTGACAGGGTAGAAAGCAGGTCTGCTTTTTGTCATCTAATATTCCCATGATTGTTGAGGTACCTGTAATACAGCAGAATTTGATGACTAATAGGAGTGGTGGGTGGTTTTCAACCTTCCACAATTTGTGCTGATGTAGTTATGCTTGTCATTGGAAGCATTCTTCCTGAGCTTATGATTGTGGCTAGACTGTAACTATTAATAGGTACGAGACACATGTGGACTGTATTTTTTGTACAATTCAGTATAATGAAAGCTTGATTCTAGTCAAGCTTTGTGCTACCCCTATTGTGCTCTTTGCTTTTCTGGTGTTACAATGAAGTAGTGCAATGGTGAATCTGTCCCTGAATATCTAACCAGCAAAAACTGTTGAGCAGCAAGTGAAAAACATTGTTGGAGAAAGGTGTATCTGGAAACTGAAATCATCTTGTCCCCAGTGTACTTTGAGAAGATCACACATTTAATCAACATTGTTTCAGAAAGCACTGTGTTACTTTTAACCACCATCACTCTGGTTTCATTTGTATGACAGATGTAGATTTATTTGCATGTTTAATGGTATACATTAAAAAAATCCTTATATATCTCTACTATCTAAAGGTCACTGAATACCCTAATATATGAAAGTGCACAAATCTCCTAGGGGTACCACAGTAAGTCTGGGGGTTATGTTTAAAGAGGAAATAGATTACATCTCTCCTATCAGTTCTTACGTTTGCTGCTATTTTGTTGCAGCTGCGGTAATGCAGCAAATATGGCCGCTGCTACTCTGTTGAAAGAGGATCTTTATAAATTCCAGTTGTCAACATGAAATCAATTCTGCTATGGGCAAAACAGTGTTTCATCATTCCAATATTTGCACTCAGCTAAACCATATCCACAGGCTGTATGTGTCTTCATTTATTTATTTATTTGGAACTGGGAATACAACACATTTTCAGCTCAGCACTATGGATCTGTGGCAAAATTGTATAAAGGTTGTGCAGTGAATTTATCTAAGTAAATGGGTCCTCTGATTTCAAATGAGAACAAAGCCTCTAACTGATGCACTGTGGATTCAATCTGAGCCATGCTTCCTAGTCAAAGAGCAAATTATGTATCATTAATTAAAGACGAGAAATGGGAAGAGAAATGATTATTACATATCTTGGCATTCCATAATGATTTTTTTCTGTTTCTTACACCTATGGTAAATAAGCCAAGCACTCAGTAGAAATAGAAAAAAAAAGCCTTCGGTTTGCAATTTCTTTTTCTATAGTCTTTCTTCTTCCAGTGAAAGTGTCTATAAAATTTTTAAAGGAAAGTAGGTTGCTAAAATGTACTTAATTTGCCATGATAGATTGAGTCCATGCTTCAGTGACTGTAATTGAATCTGTGACCTATTTCTTTAGTAAAGTAGAAATAGTCTCTTGGGTTTCTGTCACTACCATCTTTTAATGAAATTCAAAAAGACTGTCAAAATGTCTACACTTTTGCACCTCTTGTTAATGTTATTACTTTACAATTTGTTACTTTTTAATTAATCTTAATAAATGTGTACACAGTCTACCTGGCAGTTGGAAACTGTAGACATCAATTCATCACTGTCCCCGTGTAAAGCAAAATCAACAGGACAGAAAGGGCACTAAAGCAATAGAATATCTAGACACATATTGGTTCTACTTAAACATACTTTATATCTCTAATTTACAGGATCTGTATATTACAGCAGCTTCACTCCCAGAGCTCAAGTTAAAGGACCTGTCAGCATTTTAGTCATAACGCCAGACTATTTCCAAGACATTGCAACTCAGCCTTCAAATGAGCCTTTGGACTGAGTTTGTCAGGGAGATTCCCAGACCAGGACCACCCCACTCCACCACCCATTTCCTTCACCAGAAGGTACTTTCACTACATTTTACCCATTGAGAATATCACACCATGGGGACCTGGGATGCAACCTGGGATGTGACTCAAGTCTTGGATGATGTCCTGACCCCACAATCAGATGATATAAACCCTTCTTTTCCGACTCAGTGCTCTCATAGGAATGTAACAGGGAAAGCCTCCCCTACAGTCCAGACAGAGCCTTAGTGTCCCAACAGGTGCTCTGTAACCTTGAGCATTTCTGATGTGTTAGTGTCTCTAGGAAAAGTCACCCTGTCATTAAGGACTGGGTTGTCACTAGTTTGGTGTTAATATAGAGCTGGGAATGATCTTACAGTCAGGTGCAATGTTCTTCTCATACGATGTTTAAACCTGTAAGTACATCACCATTGATTTATGGTCATTATTACAGTTGCACATGGACAGCTTGGAGCAGGTATTCACAACAGAGGTCTTCAACTGAGCAGTGTAAAGCAGCTCCTGTGGCTGAGGATAGTTTCTCCATTGTATAATGATAGAGAAGGTATTATTAATGTAAGACTGAGACCTACAGGAAGCTGAAAATGCCATTCAGATTGCTCCCATGGTCCCATGGTGCAAGAGACCGCCCATGGTCTCTTGCAGTGAGTACAGGGCTTTGCCCCGTCGCACACTCCTATCTCCTATTGGGGACCTGTAGCAGGGGCTTTCTCTGCTAGTGCACACACTACATTAGTCTCACAGAGAGAGAAAGCTATACGAACCAGCTATTCGTAATTCAAGGAAAATCTCTCCCACTCAGCCTAAGTACAAAGTAATGAGTCCCACTTACCTGAAACCTATTGATAGATTTTACTTTTTTTTTAAATGAATCTCTTGAGAGTAGAAAACAAACACCAAACAAAATAATCACAGACCTTGATTTTACTTTAAAAACTCAACCTCTACACTTAATCATATTCCTGGTCCTTTAGTCTCTCTCTCATTTTCCTACCTCCATCCCACAGCTCTTTGTACCAGTAGTCAAAAATCAAGAGTCAAGAAGCCACAGGGTAAAGGGCTTAGCTCAGGAAGACAACCATTGTGCCTTCTTTAGGGCACAATAAACTAAGGGAGCTATAAAGGCACGAGATCACACTTTTCTGCTTTCAAGCCACATGGCTGCTTTCTAGTTAACAGCTGGCTACTGGTGTAGTTTAAGAACACAGCGTACTTCAAGCTGGCTTCCCATGGGCTGGACACACAAATCTGACTGCAGAAGGGTACCACACAGCCAACGGGTTACCTGCCAGTAGGACACCAGGAGGAAGCTTACCTCACCGTTACCTATGATCTAGTTGACCTGTTTTTCAAATAAGTAAAAGGCTTTGTCTCCACTAAGCTGGAATTTTTAGTGAAAATTAAACAATGAACACATAGTGACAAGTTCAAAGGCCTATAAAGAGATGACTGGTATTTTGAAAATGAAGTGATTTGGGGATTTAAAAGTAAAATATAGACATATATATACACACACACACCACCATATAACTGTGGTGCATTCTCTCAGATGAAATATAATTGACAAGGATATACAGCATATGAAGCCACTAACATGATGGACTATAATGGCTTGAAAGCAGTCATTATGTTCTATTAGGATACAGAAACAAAACAGATTCCCTCAGCAGACCTTGGTATGCTTCAAAGCTACTACACTGCACAACTAAATTTGCGTTATAATTACTGTAAAGTTGTTTGTTTTTCATCCAGTCTGCTGGATATTATCCTCCTAAACATAGTAAGGATTTGAACAAAGGAAGGTCATCAAAAATTAAATAACAAAATAAAGTCCACTTGCTACATTTAGGTTAAAGATATTAACTGAAGATACCAGGAGCTACACAGAGACAAATTTTCAAAAGGTTACAACCCAACCTCTGTTTCTGTGAGCAGTTTTCTATCCTCAAATAACAATGGGCAAAAAGGTAGGCTTTGGTGCCTGATTGCTACGTGCACTCAAAGATTTAGGACTTTTCCTTCTTATTTGCACTTGCCATCAGGTCTGCAATTTTATAAGTGCATCAAACTTCCATCTTATTTAGAAAATTAGGTTGTACAGGGAAAGAGTGACTGACATGCTGATACCAAGTACTGCTATAGTGGCCAAGACAACTGAGACCTTACATTCACCTGACGTTTTGAGCCAGCTAGAACAGCCTGCTTTCCGTTAATTTAAGTTAGTTGCATTAACTTTCACATTTGCTATTACTTCTTACATAAACATATCACGTACCCTCTAATCCGAGCATGACTGAAACAATAAGTAAATTCATAGAAAGTTTTTCCACCAAGTCCAGAAATAGCTAAAAAAAAATGTATAATGTTAAGGTTGAATAGAGAGAGTCCTGTGGAGTTCCCAAGATACTTCTGATAGCTTATAAAAGCCTATTTCAATCTTTCTGGCTCTTCCCCCCATGTAGTCCTTCACTTCTGTTAGATCAGAGATCCATGCCCTAAGTCTGAAAAGCACTTAAGCTAGCAAGATGTATCTCTTGAATGATGGAAAAACCTTAGATACATTTAATATATTTTGACTTAGAGAAATAGTGCACAAAAGGTCTAGTCCAAAAAAAAAAGCCTTTTAGTGGCTGCTCAGGCTTTAAATACTTCAGATAGATTTGTAAACAATTTTTGAAAAAACTAATGCCTCGTTATGTGATGAGAACATGCTGTTAAGACATAGAAAGGACAGTTACATGAAAGTTGTTCACTTAAAAGAAATTAAACTATCTATATGTGTTAGGAAAGGTTTTTTTGAGACACTGTTCCAAGAATAATAAAATATTTGTCCTATTAAGTTGCTAAATCCATATTCAAAGTTATATTCAAAGATGAGACTGGACATTTTGGAACTTAAAGTGTGCCAGCCCCTCCAGGACACAAGGAGGCTCAGGACACCTGCTTCAGAGTTCAAAGGTGGATCACATGGCTAGTTTTTGTCCAAAAAAATAAATACTGTTTTACACCAGATTTTACTATGCAAAACATTTTTCAAAGTAAATAAAACACAAGGCACTTTGGCAAAGCATAAAGAAAGATAACTTAAAACTTTGTCAAGCTTTGTACATATTCCCCATGCAGCTCTGAGGAACAGTGTATTAGCTATCAATCCATCCATTAAACAGATGAAGTCAGATTTTTACAATCTTCAGATTTTGGAAGGAATGTTTTAAGTCACAATCTTCCTGGCAGGTTTTAGCTTATTGTTACTAATGTAACAGAAATGGATCAACTATATCAAAAATAATCCTAGAAAGGAAGGAGGATGAAATCAGACTAGAACGATGGCAGTAGAAGTCCTGAGTTTACAAGGAAGACTGACAGCATTATTAAATTTTGGTGTTATCTTCGTAATTTTATCTAGATTCCAGTCTCACAAGGCTTTGAACATACGTAAATTAAGACTCCTGAAGGAAAACTGATACATACATATGTATATAAATGTATATAACTTAGAAAACAAACAAAATAGTAGCAAGAATAAAAAACGTCAAACTTCTTCAGCACTCCTAGAATCATTCTGTAACGGTCTAGAGGAAATGTAAAGGAGGGAGGACAGAAGTACCTCCACAAGTGAAGGGGGAGGAAATTTGTATGGGAGGGTGTGTATTTCTTGAATTATGAAAATCCAAATGCATGTAATTACGGATCCAAACAGCTTCCCACAGACTTTGAAAAGATAGCAAAAAATTGAAATTAATAAAAATAATGGAGTTGTCTACAGAACACAAATGCCACAGCTACAACTTCCAGATAGAGGGGACAAAAGGGAGAAGAAAAAATGTTAAAAATAACATTGGTGAATTACAGCTCTGCATAAACATTAGCATTTTTATATAAGATGAATTGGTGATTAGCTCTGAACACCATCCTGCACCATGGAGTTCTGAAGCACATCCGTAGCCCTTTTGGAAGTACGTATTTCAAAGCTGTACCACTGACCTCAGTGAGTGAAAACATGTCAGGACCTCAAAGAGCCCTACTTGGCAGGTCTAGTGAAGAGTGGACGTTTGGGGCTTTTGTTTGTTTTAAACCAGTAAGAATTCTTTATTTCATACATGTTTAGAGCATATGAAACATATGCCTTTGGGTGGAAACAACAGCTTGTATGATTGTGGAAGAACAGAGATGGTCATGAGTGCCTGGGTAAATCCCCAAATTAAACCCTCTTGGATTCAACTCTCTGAAAACACAAACAAGTAAAGAACAAAGTTGATAGAAGAATCATACTGCATTACATACTGATTTTCAAACTTCACATGTAAAGAAAGTAAAAGCCAGAGAATGCATTTAGATTCTAGTAAACATTTCAGGCAAACCTTTTTTCCTCCTTTTAAAGATTTTAAGAGCTAAACCAAGTTCCACGCTGCAAGAATTTCGATGGAAGGATGAAATATTTTCATGTCTTAGAATGGATAAAAATACCCCATTTGGCAGATGGTCAAAAGTTTAGGAAAAGCTGCACAAAACATGACAAGGTGAAGAGAAAAGAAGGACTGCCTCGAAGCACTGAAATGGAACAACAGGAGCTGGGAAAGGTCACTCAACAGTAAAACTGCTGAACATTTTAATCACAGCCTGGTTCTCTGCTGCTCTGAGCTTTATTTCACTTACTCATTCTTACCAGTGCAAAATGGGTGCAGATCATTATTCAAATACTATTTCATAGCTACTATACTGCTACTAACTATCACTGCAAGGTGCGAGGCAGTAGCTTATCTTTTGCAGTAGTCATGAACCTTTGGGTCAGTGGGAATGTAACCTTGCAAAATTTTTTTCGATTAAACTGTACTTTACACAGAAGGTGACATTTGCAAAGAAATAGAAAAAAGATCTTTCATGCATTATAAATATTATTTCTGAAACTGTACAAATATTTTTACTCTAAAAGACCCCCAAATGCCACTACTAACATCCAAGAGTAGAAAAGCAAAGACAAAATGCAACCCTCTAATCAAATCTCTGTTTGAACAGTGATTTAGGAATGATATCAAAGTCGCAGGGAGTCAATGCAATTGACTGATTTTTCTACACATTCCAAAATATTCTAATTCTTAGAAATGTCATTAAGAGTTTTTTATTGTGGTGATCTGAAGATCACCACAGTGGATTTCAGTAGAAAAAAAAGCTCAGAGAAATCAGTGGGGAGATTTTGTACAGACAGATGCTGCATTCACTGCAGAAAATCTTCTTTGGTCTTAGAGAGGCATCTAACTGAACAGGTATGGATTTCATTTGAAATAAACATGTTCACAGTATTCAAAGTGTATGCTATTATTATATTAGCACATTCAGTGAAGTCATGCTTCCATTTGATATTGAATTTAAAAATAAGTAATACTACTCTGAAAATGCAGCAAATCCAGAATAAGAGCTGAAAACTAAGGCCACTGAAACTCTCTCTGCCTCCATTCCCATTTATGACTACAACAAAGCCTAAGTGGCTAACTTAAGTTTAAGTCTAGCTCATGACTTCCCCAAGCCCAGACTAATGAAAATAGAGATAGTACATTGAACCATGCTTTGAATTTCTCAGATAACAACTTCAGAATAAAAGGAAGGATAACCTCATGGAAGGGACATTCACTTTGTTTCTGAAAGGGACAAGCGGACATTTGCTTTCTTTCCTGGATCATTATAGATACCATGAGGATCATTCACAGTGCAAACGCCATTCAGATACACTTGTCTTACCTTCTCTGTCAACAAAAATTGAATACTTTTAATGTCAGATATCAGATTAACTGCAAGGAGTACATATCCCCAAAGAGTGAGGAAATGTACTGCATTATTTCCACCTTTTATGTCCACCAAGTAAGTGACAGTCCCAAAAGCTGACTCAGCACTTGATTCTGTCTTTGAAGTTTCTTTCTTTTATCACCTGACAGTGTGTTTTTGCTGCACATTGAAAAGCTACTTGCATCTCTATGGTATGGACTTTACAAGGCTTGGTTTCTTCACCAATTCCAGCAAGTCTAACAATAACAATAAATTAAGTGTAGTAAATAATTCCCATTTGAGAGAGAACTTTCTGAATTCCTGAGACCCCCTGCATAGGATAGACCTGCATGAGAAAGAAAGTGCAATGCAGTGCAGCAGTATCCTTCTAGTGTTTTTGTTGAATATCCCATCTTAGTGTGTGCAGAAGACACTCTTCTAATACAAATAAACTTAAAGGAATGCTACTAGGGAGAAAGCAATCTTAACTCTACATATGGGATATCAAGTACTGCCTGACATGACCATTAATGCTCAGACACAATATCTTGTCATTATACCAGACAGGCCAGTAGTAATTTCATCTTAATAGTCATTTGCATTTCAAATACATTCTTTATAATTAGGAACGGAAAAGGGAATGACATAAAAAGAGCATTGTCATATTCTGTAATTCCATTTTATCCCCACAGTTTAAATTCTGTGTGAGTCAAAAAAAAAAATTAAAAGAGGTACAAGGAAAGAGAACATGAATAATTGAAAGTTTTTGTAGAAGTGCAGTGGTAGATAAAGTCTATAAAATCTTGTGGCGTGGAAAGATGAACAGAGAATAACTATTTCTTCTCTCTCTTCCTATCCAGCAACCAGATAGCATCAGAAGAAATTAGCAGAGGTTATATCGAAAACAAGAAAAAGGTATTTCTTCAAGTTATCCACAGTTCAGCTGTGAAAGTCGTTCTCACAGGATGCTGTAGAGGCTAAAAGTCTACCTAGGCTCAAGAAGCAACTGGAAAAAAAGCCATTGAGAGCTGATGCATGCAGTAAGAGAAAGAAACCACCTCTTTTTCCAGATGTCCTGGTCCCAGACGACTGGAAGTTGGAGAAGGACTCTGGAGAAGTATCACTATGGTTCCTACCCCTTTCCTTGGCACTCTTAACACCAGGAACACTGGGCTACCGTGATGTTAGTCTGGCACTGCACAACTCTTAAGTTATCCCATGGCAAGAAGCATTGGACTGGCTTGCATTTTGTGAACAAGAACATTAGAGATATGAAATGTAACAAGTGTTACTTGCAATGAAGTCACTGGGAAATAGGTGATGAGACAGATACAGTCTAAATCACAGCAGTTATGTTTGCAGCACAGGCTGCTCCCCTTCTAGCCACCGAGCAACACTAACCATCAGTATACTTAGTTTTGAGGTTTTTTTTCCCCCCCTACAAAACCAAATATAGAGCTTCCATCTCAAAGTCACACTCAAACTTCTACATCTTAGTTTTAACCTAAGAATTGAGAAGCATCCCATTACTTTTATTTTTACAAAATCTCATTGTCAACTCCAGTTTCTTGAAATTGTGGGTTCTGAAGTTGCTGTTCAGTTGCATACGTAGAACACTACTTATAAACAAAAAATGGAATTTGTCACAGAATAATTTCAATGGCTGCAATAAAGAAGTCATCTAGAGAAAGGATTTTATAGATAGTACTTTCCTTCATATATTTTCTTGTATACTGGACAAATCATAATATATTTACCTTAGTATGATTTTGATGATTCTTGATGACTAATTTCAGAGTGCTACACCATTAAAAACCAAATTTTAACTGCATCCTGATTGGTTTTCCTTCTTATGTAGTTAGACCTTCCTTTGAGCTTAATACTCAGCAGTGTTTAAAAAAAAAATATATATATACCCAAAGCTTCATTTTCCACATCTACTTTCTCTCAGTCTTTGGTTTCTCACAACCTCCAGCAGAATTTTGGACACCAGAATGATGGAACTTCACTCCCATCATTAAACCACAGCTCCGAACAAAGCCATGCTATTCACCTGCACCCTGTGGGTAAGGCCAAACAAACAAACAAAAAAAAAGTATAAACAGCCTAGGAATACTCAATGCCTTGAGTGCTTTCTCAAAAACTTCAGTCTTTCCATTCCTGTCCAATCTGGTTTTCTGTTTTTCAGGCACAGAGCAGGTACCAGACTCATTTGCACTGATACATTTACAGGAAATTTCCATAGCCAATGAGTAACTTAAGCTCAGACACTCTTGGATATTACCCCATGTTTAATGGTGCTTGTCTGACCTTTTTCTGGGTTATACAGTGCCACAAGCAAGAAGTTTTGTTTTGAAAAAACAGAATTTTGCCGTTAACTGTAACTGTATCTTTAGAACTTTCTCCATGTTTTGTAAGTGCTCCTTTGAATTCCCTCCATGTGTTTGAATAGCATCCAAGTAGCAGGCAACACCATCTATGTCTTGCTGTACCTCATCTGTTTGTCTCTGAAATGCAGCAGGTGCACTGAGCACCCCATAAGAAAATCTTTTATACCTGAACAGCCCCTCATCCAAGCTCCCTGTTGGAGGATTTTTTCTGCTGTGGCTCCAGGGCTTCCATTGGCAGGGATGGAACAGCTGGGGTGGAGAAACCCTGCTACCCCTATCAGCCTCAGAAGTTCAAAGCCAATTCTCCAAATTCATCTTGGTGAAATTGTGCTGAGGTTTCACTCTAGCTGATTTTAAGTAATATCCTTTTACCAAGCCCTCGTCTGTACCGAATACAGCACAACAATTTTTCAACTGCCAATTGTCCTCAGTCAGTAGCACGTTGTGGTCTCAGTCAGTTAAAATTCAGGTGGCAGCTTTCTGTCCAACAACGTGGAGGGACATCCACTACATTTTGCCTTTTCTGAGTTCAGCAAGTGCCGCCTCTGTGGTGCAATTTAGTGGCAGTTCCTGCATGCAAGCATTTATCTTCCTATCACTAGCTGCTTTGCTACTAAACCAAACTGACTTTAAGTCTCCCCAAAATAGCGAAACAGCATGTATGATCTGATTATTTTTAGGATTGACAACAATATAGAGTTAATTTTCAGGACAAGTTTATATTCACCCTTTAAATTATTTATGATAGGCATATAATAGTCTTAAAGACACTTTCATGCTTTCATATTTCATCTTATCAAATTCTTATACATAAATGCAGGATATTAAGCAATGAAAAGTACTTTTTCCAGCCCTTTGTGTAGTCACATCTTCTGTGTCACTTTCATAAAACAATATTCAAGTTTATGAGCTTATATTGCAATATCTACCTCTCACTCATTATGCTGGAGCTTTTTCATGGTTCTTTCATGGCATGAATATTTTATTTTTTTCTCCTTCTCTTTTAAAATATTATTGTAGTTGTCAACATTCTCAGTTGTGCTCTATGTAGAGGGTTTAAAAGACATGGAAATGCCACTTCTCCAAACAAAACTCAAAACAATTAACCACCTGCTGGCTAAAAAAGAAAAACAAAAACACAAACTGGCAAGGTTTTGTTACATCGAACCTAAAGCAATAAACATCCGAAACACTATTAAAAACAATCCCACCTCATCAGCTCCTTGTGCAAAGCTTATGTTGTAACCAAAGCTGAAACTGAATCAAAACAACATCCCTTCCTTACAGCAAAAGGAAGAAGTCAGGCAGTTTTTACTATGATGCTATTGAAGAAGAGGTAAATAGAAAAATAAGGAAGTTGCTGACCAACAGGCAATGACAGAATTGACAGACAGTTGTTCATTCAAAACGTATTGAAATGCTGTCTTTTGACCTGTTTGGGATATTGACATATGCTATATCTTTCCAAGTTATTTAATCTGAAATTTATGGCATTCATAAACATATAATGCTGTTGGTTTTTCATTTACTAACCGTCACAGTTGTATATGAAATGAGAACACGGTACCAAAACCTGGCATTTAATAAGTAATTACAAAACTTCCTTTTTCTTAGATGGACACCAAGTGCTGAATTTTGAACTACATTACTCTTATATCCCTGCCATGCACTTGGGTTGCTTGAAACTAGAGCAGAACACAGTCCACAATTTAAGGAATACAGTCTGGTATTTTCAAAGGTTCCTTCATTCCCAACTAAATATTATAATTTAAGAATTCCTAAATTTCCTATTGACACTACTAGCAAATAAGTCTAGATGGAATTAGAATGTGCATCTAGTACATTTATAAAGTAGCTACAAGGTAGAAGGGAAAAAAATACACTAACATGTTTTACCAGCTTTGAGAATGTGCTAGATATAATACCTAACTAATAACATTTTACACAGAGTACTAGCAAAATTTGAAGAGAAAAATTAAAATTCAGTGTATGGTTAACACCTATTTGATTAGTTCTGCAGAAGCCCATTGTTGGTCTGCTACCTCTAGTGTCAAAGAAACAGTGGAAAGCGTGGGGCACTGTCTCTACACTGGCACGGTCACTGAAACAAGCATTGACTTCCCCGCACATTTAGTGACAGGAAGAGATTTCATGCTTTGAGAATCTGAAGAAACTGTTAGGCTGACCATTTTTGGAGGTTCCTTGCAGATTAAGTTTCAAAACTACAGAAAAAAGATACAGTGAGAGTGAATGTGAATTGCAAAATAAAGTTTTATCAGATGGTGCCATAATTTATCATAAGGTTAACAGTGCCAGATATGTACCTCAAAAGTGTACAACAGTCACAACTTACAAGTTTTCTATCAGTTATGAGTAGGACATCAGTCTATTTCTAAATACGTGTTCAAAACACTATGAAATGGATCACTGTAATTTAACATATTAGGCCAGAGATACTACGCAACAGGGATGGCATTAAAACAAACTACACAATGAAAGGATAAAAATAGGTTTTTCTATTGTTCAAGTAATCCTTTTTCATTAGTAGAACTACCGTGATTGTGATATTTAACAGTTGTATGTCACTTTAAATCTTCAAAAACTGTGTGAACATGAATTATAAATGAACATTAATAATACACCTCTGTCTAAAGTATTTAAGTATTTATTAACTCTACTTCACAGACGTGGAAACTAAGACAAAGAGAATGTCAAGTTTCAAATTTCAAATGCTTAAATTTAGGTATCAAAACCTGTATTACCTTTACATTATTTTCAAAAGCTCTGAGAACCAAAACATAACTTGAAACTTCAAGATTTTGGAGGCCTCACCACATCTGAAGATCAGACTGTTTATTTAGGAATCCCGGACAGCAGTCCAGGTTTAGGACAGCAGACCCCCACACAAAGTAGGACATGTACTGATTAGTGGTTCATGTTGCTTAATTTCAGCCCTGTAAATACTTTAGGTGTCCAGCGTAATTATCCAAGATATATCTGTAGTCAACAAGAACTGAAAGATGTCATCAGAGTTTAGGTCATTCTCTCCTAAGAGCTGCATCTAATCTCAGTGAGATGGAGGAAAAACAGTGGAAGAGGTTTACAGTGGTCATCATAAAGCCGTATGAGGTAAATACAACCCACAACTCCCCTGCACACAGCATCAATTCAAAACTAGCAAGGGCTAGTATGTTGCAAAAGACCTGCAAGATCAGACTGCCATCATGACAAAACAATACAAAGATATAACCCTTGCACAATCTTTGTCTCCAAACTGCATGTTTATTCCAGCTGCAAAGAGCTAAAACAGTTCTTCTGTGAGTCACTATTTATTTTAATAGCTATTACAACAAAAAGAATTCTTATGCAAAAGATGCCTCATAATTAAACTTTTAAAACTGCAAAACACAATGCTGTGCAGAAAAGTCCCTAAAATATACAATCCAGTGTCCATGTAGAAATAGATTAAATGCTTGGACATGGATTTATTCAGACAAACTGTTCTTCCAAGTGGGTATATAAGTTTTATAATCTATATGGATATTACTAAAACTACTATGAAAGAGGTTGATTCTTTATGCACAATCAGTTCCCATTGACTTTAAATTACTTTCAGTAAAGCACTGATGCAGATAAAATACTCTAAATGTACAGAATATTAAGCAAATATTTATATTAAAAAACTGCTTTCAGGTCAAAACGCGCTCAGTGAAGCACAACTCCCACAGAACCTTGCAGAATATTAATGCTCAGTAGATCACGAGATGACAACAAGTATTCCTATGTAAAATCTTGAGGGGGGATAAAAGGAAGCGTTCAGATGACAAGCGTCAACAAAAGAAATGTGCAACAACATGGGGTGTGATACTATTGAGATGTAAATTAGGTTAGAAATGTATGGAACCAAACCTGCTTAGAGTCAGCAGTGTCTTGTAAAACAGGGACAACAGTGTGTTTAGTACAAGCAGCTTCAGCTGGCTGGTATGCCCACCAGAATTTGCATAAAGACTGCCTCACTGAGAGAAGCAATATGTGAATAGAAATATTTTAGGTGAATTATAGTGTAAACTCCCACTAGAGAAGGATGAAAACTAGACTACCTGAACCAACTTCTTTTGGCGTCTACGGAATCTGGGATCAGAATCGAAATGTCAGGTTCAGGTCAAGATCTGGTCAATGCGGAGAAAACTAAAAACACAAAAAGGGCTGAAGACTACAGATTTCATCAAGTGAACCTGCAAGGGACACTAACACTTGAGTGTGTTTCTTACAGAAACAGAGGAAGAACAGGGAAAAAGGAGCAACTTTTACTTTGAAACTGAAAACCCAAGTTAATACCCCTCTTGGGAGCATGGGTACCAAACCCACTTGTTAGTCATGCTCCTAAATGCAAGTTTTTCCTTCCCCTTACTTGGCTGGACAGAGGAAATAAAGCCATCAAGGATGGCTCAAGCTCCTGTTTGACCTGACCAGCAGAAGTGACGAGTTACTGTCTGTGTGATCCTATCACGATCAGCACACAGCAGGAGGAAGACAACAGGAGGAACTGGAGATCTTCCACCAAACTCCATTGCCTAGGCAGTCGGGTGGGAATAACAACTTGTTGCTCTTAAAAAGATGACCTAAACTAGCTCACTATAAGGAATGATACTGTACGTAACTAACCTTGATTAGCTGTCCAGACTCTCCTAATGAACTGTACAGACAGAGAGTTAAAAAAAAAAATATGCAATTTGTACTATCTTAGGCAAGCATAATCTGTTACTGCATTTCTCTTCCACTTCTTCCTCATGGTGGCATATGTTTGCTTCAGCAATGTGCCCCCCAGTCTTTATTGATTACGGAAGGACCCTTGACAAGACACCTCGACAGCTGAATATGTTTCTTTACTACATCCCATTCCAGACAAAAGAGAAGCCAAATCAAGAGTCAATAACTTCCTGAGGCAGGTACCCCTTGGGTTGTATAGGTGTTCTTCAGGATGGAGTTCTACTGGATCAAAATAGATCTAAATTATAGATTTCTGTTCTCTTAACTGTGTTGCCCCTGAATTTAAAGACTAACAACCTCTGTTTGGAAAGAGTCAAAGGAACAGCAAATTTAATCACGGTGGCAAAACTACATATTTATTAGTAGACTGATTTTGACAGCTTTAGCAATAGAGCTCTATCTACCTGGTAAATAAATCCCAATAGCAACCACAAGTGTTCTCATCTGATTCAGATTTTGCTCAACTATTTATAAAACTCCTGTCTACCTTGATGAAAATGAGCTTAGGATGTGCCCCTCCAGCTCCACCATTTAACAGAGAACCTGCATGATTTCTTTCACACCAAAAACTGTTGTATTATGTAAATATTATTGCCTCCAAAAAAAGATTGATGTTGTCCTAGTAATTAACTGTCTGCTTAATTAGACCCCTTTCCCTTTGCTCAGCAACCTGTGTTCACGTACATATACAGAGTGTTACAAAAATAAACTAATAAGCTTTAATTTTTCTGTGCAGAATTGCTAGGAGATTGGCAATAACAAAAAAATTAAGTCTTATTCTGGAAGCTGAAAATCTATTAAAAATGGAAATGCAGCTTTTCTCCAAGAAGCAGAAATCCAATAAAAATGTGAATTTTGTCATGTGGAGTGATGGATTTGGAGCACTCAAGAAAGACAAATGAATCATGCTGAGCTGTTAATATCCCTGCCAGTTCTATGGCATTCCGCGAGCATGTGAAACTGTCTTTGTTTGCTTTCCTAACAACCATCTCTTAAAAGATTCTCTGGGAACATAGGAAGCTTCTGTAGTGGGATAATTGTTTCAACAGCTTGGACACTGATTTTTTTTTTTAAATGAGTAATAGAGGACTCAGATCATTACTATAGAGTGTAATACTTGATGTCAATGGGAGCACTGACTGTAATACACAAAGATGATTAAGAAATAATACTGCAAGAGCAGAAAGTGGCCTTTATTGGCTAATTTATATGTCAGTGTTGATGCTGTTGTGAATTTCTAGTTTATTATTTTTTAATAATAGTAATAATACTTGTATTTACTAAACAAGGGTAGTAAAGATCGTAAATTATTAATCCTTAACAGAAACAGAATCACTTCAAGGATGCATTGGAGTATTTGGATTATGTGCCCACTAATGCCTTAAAAATAAAGAGCCCTACACATTTAGGACTTATTTTACAAAGGTCTAGCATGCACCTTTGACTATACCCATATTTTACAGTAGGATACTGTACAAATATTTATAAAATATTTCATAAACTATGATACTATTGTCTAGTTTAATAAAATAAATCTTTGAAGAACTGAAATCTTAGGAAAATAGATGTATGAAATGAGAGATACATTTTTCAATTGACACAAGGAGACATACAGTTCTAAAACGAAAATAAAATTATTTCTTCTAATCTGTCTCATGGGGAACTGCCTCCTCTGCAATAAAACAAACCAATCTCCCACCACATGACTAGGCCACTAAATAATTCAGGATAAGGGCATAAAATAAGAAGAGTAAAAAAACACATTGTTCAGTACCTGAACAAGTACCCTGAACAAGAGTTCCAAAGATCTTTTCTTTTTATCTATCTATATGCACATATATACAAATACCTTAATTCAAGGTACTGAACAATGCCTTCTGCAAGACACTGCTAAGTGTGTGTATATGCAAAGTTGAAATTTTGTGGAAATACTGGTAGGAAATCCTAATGGAATTCTCACATGTACATATGTACTTTTTTTGATGAAGAAAAACTATTGAAAAAAACGTATTTCACAGCAATAACAGGTTAATCACACACAATCAAATAATTCAAAGAGAAAACAGGAAAATTCATCATTTTGTAAAAATATATCACTCTAATGCAACAGGGGGTTTTATTTGTTTGTTTCATTGGAGTTTGGGGGTTTTGGTTTTTAGAAACTATAACATAGAAGCTTGAAGTACCACTATACAGATAAGAAAATATGAGAAAAATAATAAAGATAGAACAGTTTCAGTCTGGTAAAAAAAAAAGTATCAAATATATGGTCAAGAATATGACTTTTGGAGTTAATTGTTTAGAAACAGCTCAATCTGCTGTGGAATGCCTATTAATAAACTGTAGAAATAATACCTCTCTAACAAATGTAGCAGATGGCGGTAAGACACAGAAAGGAAAAGCATTTTTGTTCCATGTGCTCCTAATATTATCTGATCATCCAAGTCCTTAGGCATTCTGGTTTACTGAAGGTATCGGTTAAAAAATTAAAAAAGATCTGATATCATGTTGGGACATGAATCTTAATGCCAAAACGGCACATATTTATTTCCTGTTAATGGCAGATGTATTATATGCGCTCCAGCTAAGGAACTGCATACTCAGGAAATTACATGACGGTCTATCATAAAGTTTGGGTATTGATAAGAGAAAGAATGTATTTCAGAAATGTGCAGATGCCTTATTTTATAAGCCTAACATTTTTTATTATTAGTGTGTGTACAGTACCACAGATAGCCGCTAATGGATATGAAATGATAAATTTGTTTTCTCATTCTTTGTTGAGCTTTCTGTCCTAGCAGATTTACTACTGTACTGGGAGCTTCTGTCAGGATCTCTAAGGTGCTTTCTGTAGGTACTTTAAATTCCTAGGGAGTGGGTTGGACTGAGAGATAGTGCTCTTGTGACAGAGGAAAATATCCTTGGGTCCTCAGAGACAGCTCACTCCCTATTGCATCTCACGTGGAAAGGATGCAGAGGGCTGTTCTGCATTCACATGAGGTCAGGATAACGCCTGTCTTGCTTTTCACCTGTAATAATTTATGACTTTGATTTGGGAAGTTATGCTCCCACCCCCCTAGACTGTCATCTCCCTTTATACTTGGTGGCTTGCCAAACATCCTTTGATTTTACCAATGCAAGTGCCATGGTTTGAAGAAGATATGTAAAGCAACATGCTTCACAAGAGCTGAGCGTGCCTAAACCAGACACCTTACTACCAGTACTGGCAGCAGCCTAGCCATGGCAGCACAGCCTCAGCTCAGGTACACCTGTCCTGATGAGAGCGTGATGTTACATACCAGGAGCTGTGCGTAGACTTACTCCAAGTAGGTCCCTCTTCAGCCAACATGCTGACATAAAGCTGTCAGCCTGAAGCTACAGAGCTAAATCTATGTGTGACACATTACAGCATACATTCTTCTTCAACCATGATGAGGGGCTGAAGACAAAGGATAACTAATATTCAAACCTCTTTTCACTACTTTCCTGTTACCAAGGACTGGATACTTCCTAATTGTTGCTTTCAATTCATAGTAATTAATTGTAGCTAGACTTCTTTTCATCTCTTGAAATACATAATATCACAATGGGCTCAAACAGAAGAGTGTAAAAGCAATCTACATTACTGCTAAATAATCATATTCACTGGTTTTTATCTTAGCTTTACATGCCTTTCATCTGCTTTACAAACATTAAAACTCATTTAATATGCTTTTAAAAATGAGTAAGGTACTATAAAAGGAGCACGTTAATGGCTGTACATATAACTTTCTACAGTTTTAGTCAGGTTTATTATTTGGTGTACTGTAAATCAAATTAAGTACAAATATTAGTACTGACAATGTGTGTATAATTAGTGTTTAATCTTTACTGCCTGAACATGTATGAATTGTAAAGGAGTAGGCACAGAGTTCCGAGTTATATCTAGGTATATAAATGGCACATTTAGACATACACCGCTGTAATTTATACATACATTGCTCACACATAACCCTGTGATGACTTAGTTGTGATTTTTAGCAGCTAAACATAAAAAAATCCTTGAAGGAATTTCAGAAAAACTTTAAAGAAAATTAGTAACTGGAAACTTAGAAGATCAGATTTTCTGGTTTCTTACAATTTCCTCACTGAAAACATATGAACAAATTATCCTATTACAAGTAATATAGGGTTGGGGATATCTTTTTTCCCCCTTTCTTACACCTTGAGAAAGTTTTACCAAGACAGAATTTTCACTGTACACTTTCATGAACTAGCAAAGGATGGAGGTCACTTAGACAACCATTCTAGCATGAGGATAAAATTATTATATCCTTTTTAAATGTAGCCATTATATTGTTATTAAATCTCATAGTTAAAGATCTTTCACCTACTTTGAGAAATACATTCTATATATGATGGAAAATGTCCAAATGTTCTAAAATGTGCTGTGTTTGCATTTCCTGGCTATACTGAAACATGACTAAATAATCAGATTAGTTACAAAAAAAAATATATTTTTATTTTACTATTCTCTTTCTCTTAAACCAAAGCTTTCACCAAAGCACGTGGTGATATAAATGGCAATGAATCACTATTGCACTGCATGAACACCTTAAGCTTCTCAATAAAAGTAAGGTGAGTATATCCTTTTAACCTCTCGGTTAAAAAAAAGAAAATCTGTAATCTGCCTATATAAAGGTGGAAAGATTTGATGTACATCAGAACTATACATCATACCAAAGAAGGACAAGTACAAAGACGTAATGTAAACTAAAAGGATATATTTTATTGCCTAAAAGTAGCAATTAAATCTTTCAAAACTCTGTATTTTTTGGCCAAGAAGAAGAAAAAGGGGAGTTTAAATATTTGAGACAGAAATATTAGAGCCAAGCCTCTTGCACTTATAAATTAGTGTACATTAGGAAAGGCTACAGCTGTTTACAAATCTCAGTAAATCAAGAAGATTGAACAGCACTAACAGTATTGTTTAACAGTATTCTAAAGCATTCTGAAACTTCCAGACCCATCTTCCTACGCTTCACTTTGTGGTCCTACAATGAGTTTAGCTGATTTCCCATTTCGGGTCACAAGAGAATTTTTTTTCAAATTGGAACAATCTGCTGGTGATATAGGATTCTTTACTGTTCTTTTATTGAAAGAGTTTGAAGCCCTGAGAGAGTTAGAATGATTAAAAATAGCATCTTAAGATGTAATACAGACATGTGCATTAGTTGATTCTGTCTGTGCCGACTGTAGGCTGAAAGAACCCTCTTCTAGACAGCACTGCTAAAATATTTTTTATGAAATCTCAGTATTTTGACATGGCACCTTGTACCTTTTAGGTTGCACAGAGACTCACAAGTCTGCAAAATGCAGACAATATAAGACCTATTACAAACTCCTAGTTGTCTAGAGGAGCCTCTGTTAGCTCCAATACTGCATACTGGTTAAACATCAGGGTTGGGGAGAGAAGGTACTGGTGGTATCTTCCTGCTGCTAAATTAATGAGGATTTACCATGTAAATATTTCCTCACCTTTCAAATTTTCCCTTGTTCTTTTTATTTTCAATCTACTTGTCTCAATTAATCACATGCAGAAATCTATTTTTACATATTTTCACACTCAAAGTCTCCAAATGCCTTAATTCAACTTATATCAAATATAATCACTTAAAGCTTGGTCCAGTCTTTAATTTCAGACCCTCTAGGAATATTAACCTTAATATCAAGGCCACAGTTCACTTATTCTCCCTAGTGCTCTTCATGGCAAATACCCAGGACCTAATCCCAAAAAAAAGGAGCAGGTTTGGGTCAGGTTCCATGTGAAAGTTCAGGAAATCCCTTTTCCTCTGAAGCTGTGGGTTAAAGATGTTACAAATAGCATCTTCATTTCAGCCCACCACTTTATAGGAGAATTCCTGGTTAGTTTCCTAATGACCTGAAACAAATGAATACAAATGTTTACAGTTAAGGTTTCGCATAAATTAAAGACATGTTCTGCAACAATGTTGTTTAATATATTTTTAAATGATTTGTTGTTTTGAAGTATTTTGACTTGTCAGCAGTTTTACTGTAAGAAAAGAATGGAGAGATAAAGTAGATTGATAATACCATAACATCATCATATGCTGACTAAAAAAATAGAAAAAAAAAAAGATGCAGAGTTTGGCCTAAATCTGTAAATCTAAAAGTTTCAAGTTATGTCAACCTGCTTTTGTCAGATAATGGCACAAGACTTCAATTTTCAGATCCAGGGAAAAATAAAAAGAGGCACTTACGGAAAACAGAATGGAAGTACACTGTGAATTACAAAGAAAAAAAAAATCTTGAGATATCATAATGTGATAAAAGGAACAAATAATAAGAATGTAGGAAAACAACCAAAGAAAAATGAAGAATTCATCTTAGAAGTTATGATTTTGTTATGAAATGCTGATTTTGGAATAGTACTTCTTTTCCCCTAAAACAGAAGACTAGGGGAAACTCCTAGCTGTTCTTGGTCTCAGAAAAGAAGGAAATCTTACACAGATTTAATAGGTCTTTTAAATTCACATCACACTATAGAAAAAAAGATACAATCTCTTACAGACCTATCACACCTGTAAGCAGACTGAAGCCTTCTCTTGCACACTATGTCTTTGAGACATGGAAGAATATTAAAGAAAACCAGAAGAATTTGCTTTAAAAATCACCCAGAAAACAACCTCATTTCCTCTCCAATAAAGGCAGGTATCTTGCTAAGAAGAAACAGATGAGAACAGTGCTCAGAATACACAGGTAAAATGCAATGAAATTATAAAGGTAAATTTGAAAGTGACATAGTGCTGGAGTATAACTTCAGTACAAATCACTTAACATTTTCATACAAAAAAAGTGGAACAGATAAATGAACAAAAGCCCAGTGAAGGATGTGGAACAGAGCTGTCCTTTAAGACCAAAGGTCACTGTTTAGTTCTGTGAGCAATTCAGTAGGTATTAATGCCTTATTTCAGTTGGAGTTAAATGCTAATTCTCTTGGGTACATTTCAAAATCTCTACCAATATTCTTTCGATTTATAGGTTGGCAAGTATTTTGAACAGAGAAGGGGTTAAATGAAATCATCTCTTCCCAATGGACTAAAGAAATTAAATTCAAACTTTTTTTTTCCCTTCAGTTGAAAATCAGATTTGAATGCTCTGATTCCTCATGCATCATCAGGATCTATTCATGAGTCACAGCTGAATGCACTATATGTTGTTATTTATATGACTAAACACATATTTAAAAAAAAGAATCATTTCCATTATCTTGATGAATGTCTGTTTGTCAGTATCGAAAAGAATGTCAATCCTGCAAGTTATAAGTATTTAGTTACTCTTCAAAAACATCTTTCAGGCATTGTAAGACATATAACTACGGCATAAGCAATGACCTTTAAGTGTATCTTCTTTCCCATTATCTCAACACTGTGAAATAGCGATACTGAAATCTTTCTAATATCTGCACAGAAGCTATTTATTTTAAAATCATTTCACCCAGTAAACCAACCATAATTTTATTAACAATAGCAAGAAGTTGATATGGTATTCAAAGGAATACTGAGATGCTATTCACCTTAGCTTCTTTTACAAAGAATCTCTCAGTTCATTTGTATTTCAGTAAAAGGGCACATGATAACTTTAATTCTTTATTAAACTTTTTCAATTAAATTTCTAAAACCTTATCAGGTGTAGAGCATCTTCAGGGAACAAAACTTTCATAATAACAATACCATGGAAGCTTGTAATCTTTAAAATGACTTACTCGCTATGATTAATTTACCCTTTATTTGTATCTGTATATCTAAAGGGCAAATGTCACTTTTAGAGTTATTATTTCAGACAGAAAAAATTATACAGAATTTTACTTTAGATGTAGGTCACACCATTTATGAGTAACTGTCAGGACTGACTCATTGCATTTTCTGTCAATGTTGAGTTTCTTCCCATTTCAGAAATATCTTTTGAAGAAGAAACATTGCTTACAGGCTGTGAAAGGCATCACATAGCTGAGCCAAGTAATATTTCTCCAACTAACAGAGACTAAGTATTATCATGCTATGAATATACCAAGAGCAACACTGAATGTCTTATGTCTCTGCTTCAACAATGTCATTACAGGATTTTGCGCTGATTGCATGAGCAGCTTTGAAGAGCACTGCAGGCAGAAGTGATTTTCTCGAGGCCATGGTGTAAGAAGTGCTATCAAAGAAATGGCAAACAATGTTAAAACAGACACTATGGCCATGTTTGTTTCAAAACAGAGCATATAACCATCAACAACAACCCCACACACATAAAATATCAAAACATGATTTAAAATATTCTCCTTTATTAGGAGGATGAAGTGCAAAGAGAAAGAGGTTGTACAGCAATGCCCAGATGTTTGCACCTCATGCGAACACAAAATCCTGGGGATTGCAAGTGCACAAATGCAAGCACAAAAAAACCCTTAAAATCAGACTGTATTTCAGGGAAGCGCTACTGCCAGTAATAATTTCATTTTTTACCTGGACCTGCATTCAAATGCCTCATATTATTGAAATTAAGTTTGGCAACAGCTCTTTTAGTGACTACCCTCGAGGAAAAAGGTTATTTCCTCAGAGTCTCGCAGCCAGCCACCCACACATAGTCACAACCTGGTAACTTACAGGCTCCTTTCCAGTCCTTTTAATCCATCCTGACAGAACACACAGCCTTTCAAATCACCATAACACAAATCCAGCAACAGGTAGAATAGGGCAAATATCTACTTTCTAATCTGTTACTTGATCAGATTATGACCCATCTCCTGAAGGAGATCACTGCTGATGTTCTAAGTGTGTACAAGCTGGAAGATGTCTTTAAGAAAAGAGAGTAAAGAACCAAGCTGCTTCTACTTTTACTCTTCCCCCTCCCACTGAATATCAAAATGGTTTCTCAGCTGCAGTTGATCCACAAAATTGACCAAGTCAGTAGTGACTACTTTAAAAAAGAAGAGATTTATTTTGCTTATACTACTTGCTTTATCAGGTGGATTTCTTTGCCAGTCTATTTTCTTCCTGCTGCCTTGACCACCTGCCTACAACTTTCTCTTTCTTTCCATTTATTACCAGCAGCAGTATCTTACTGTATTTCACTGCCATGGTGCATGTGGCCTTGACTAGTTACCAGTTCATTTCACAGCTTTGTTGTTTGAACTGCTGCCAAAATGACTGGTTCATGTTTTTGTTACAAGCTTTGGAAAAGCTGATAACTTGGAAAGAGATATTTTTTTCTTTCTAAGCGCTCTCTCTTCCAGATGGTTGATGTTACTTTGAACAGTCTTCTCTTTCCACTTTTGAAATTATTTGGTCTGGCATTGACTTCTATATCGTAGTTTTACAGTCTACAAGCTGGATTTGTATCCCATCTAAATTCACCTTTTGATGTCAACGAAGTTACAGCTACTTGCCTATGGTGATGATATCGTGGGTCAAATTATAACTCCAACTGAAACCGAAAACTCTTCTCAAATAGTTGGAAATTGCACCGTTAACTCAAAGTCCATAATTTTTCTTCCCCAAGTCATGCATTTATTTTAGTCCATATCAGCCAGTATTATTAGTCAAACATAGCTGGAAGTAGGATTTTCCTGCTGTGATTTGAAATGCTACAGCCAGTTTTACATTGACTACCTAATATGATTAGGCGCCTTTTGGATATAAGAAAGGTAGTGTTTAAGGTGTAATATAGAACACAAAACTGGATTAAGTGGGACATTCATGAGGATCTATGTTAGGTCGTTACTCTTTCTAGAAGATACATCATGTGCTTAAAGTCCACAATGAAACTCAAATTTGCTTAACAGATGTGATAAGAAATATTTTGTTTGGGTTGATTTCCACAGAATCTAGACATTCAAAGCAAAAAAAAAAAAGTAATTAAAAAGTTACTTTGGGGGATCTATATGAATAAAACAAAAAGGTCATAATAGGCACCATGAATGACTTAACAGTTTCTTAGGCCACCTGAGCTATATATGCTTCTGTAAATAAAGCTAGTAGAATATAAGTGTAGGACCCACATGTATAATGTATAACATATGTATGCACATACAATGGGCAGCTTTGCAGTTTCAGTCCAGCTGAACTGTACAACCTCCTCTAAATAAAGCTGGTAGAATATAAGTACAAATTCCAGAGCAATTAATAAAAAAAAAATCTACAGTTTGTTCTGGTTTTAGCACTCTTGGGAAGCAGGCAAAACCCATACGTTCTCGTTTTGACTTTCCTCTACTGCTGGAGAAGCCATTTGGCATGTGGAAGAGCTGTCACACTTTGGTGTGAATTTTCCAATGGCAATGAAACCAACAGTTAGAATTTAGGTCTCATTGTCATCTGTGAGAGCTTTTCCATTGACTTTAACTGAGCCAGGATTTCATCCAGGGCTGTGCAATTACTGTTTCGCTATATTATTTCATCTGGAATAGATGATTGTGACACATTTTTGTTTCAAAAAGAAACATCAGCAAAACAGGAAATCCTGCTCCACAAAAAAACAATAATTCCTCTCATCTCCAGTACAAATGTTTAAATCTTTAAAGGTTTTCTTTTAAAATACAACTACTAAAAGCTCTTTCAAAACAAAATTGAAACTATGTCAGAAAGTCTACAAGGTGTATTTAAGGATTAAAAAATTCTTTATTGTGAGAAAAAGCTTTGAGATTGAATCATTCAGCCTTGAAAAACAGAAAGACAAGAAAAGACTTCATTATGTGTAGTTAGGAGAGAGCTGTTTATACTACAGGAGGATAATGAGAACTCAGTGATCTGAATCTAGTAGATACATTTAGAGTTTGTATGAGATAGATATGAGGAAGTAGTACAGACGTTTTCAGTTTTTGGCTCTGACATAGATTGTAAATTGCTTAATGTCCCTTTGTCTCAGTTCCTTCATATGTAAAATATTTTCCCTGATTTGCCCATTAGCTCTCTAAGCACTGTGGAGCTGTAGACGATCTCCCTCTGTTTCCACACAACACCTCGATGTTGTATAGATGGTGGCTTCTAGGGACCAGAAAAATACAAATAATAATGACTTTGAAAAGAAACTTTCATATTGTTGTAAAATTTTCCTCAAGACTGCTTTAAAGCAAGATCAGAATACACAGCTAAAACAAACCCTGTCTAGCATGTACCTACAACAATATTAAAAAAAAATACATGTCTAAACCAGTTATTTTCTGCATTAACTTTAAGGTCTGTAAGGAACTGACACATTTCTTAAATCTTAATAGATTAGCAATTTACAAATCAGTTAGATATTCAAATCAACTGGCTTTTGCACCTCATTCAGTTGAACAATATGTTTGTCTCCAATGGAGACAGAACCACCTGCCAACACGGATCACATTGGGAAAAAAAAGAAGTATGGTTTCCCCTAAAATAAGAAAGAACCTTTAATTAGGCTAACATCTTTCCCAGCTGGCTTCTTGAATAGGTACTTGAAATAATCTGATACATTGGTAAAAAGCAAATGAAATGCATTAACTACACAAATACTCAGCTTTTCTGGAGGTAGATTAATGTCTTCTGATTCATGAACTCCTAAATCTATGGCTTATTGTTAATCTTGATATTATTTTTCTTGTTTATTACCAGGACTCAGGCATAACATGCTATTTATGCATATTGTTAGTTTTTGGACAAAATCTGTTGTAGAAAAACATGTTTTGCATGGCTTTGTAATCATGGCGAGTTTCACTGCTGCGAGATATTTCTGAGGCCATTACACTCCAGACCCATTTGCACCCATTACATCGAGAACTAGAATCAATGTCTAGTGATTATGTAGCTGTGCAAAATTCCCCACAACAAGTTTAGGAATGACTACAGCTCAGAACAGGAACTCATTTACCATCACGTTTTAGAATCCAAAATGCAGTAACTATCCTCTAAAAATTTGTATTTACCACAGACCCCCTTCCAATTACAACAGACCATTATATCTGTATGCCATTGGGATAAAGGCTCAAACAACTTACTGACTGACTGCAGCTGTAAGATGACCCAGGATGCCACTCACTTCTTAATACTCAGACTCGTCTTATTCTTGACATCATGTCACATACCAAATTAAAAAAGGACCTTTTATTTCCTGTTCATTTGAGCAGTAAGCATTCACCCTGCATTTCTTCTGCAAACTAAAGAAAGGTGAGCAGTATGCTAAAGCGTGTACTGTAGAGAGCAGAAGAATAGAATTCTTTCTAGTTATTAAAAAGGCAATTTAATTTTAAAAAGTATTAAACTTATTGTACCCAGTCCAATGAAAACAGAAACATCATATAAACATGAAAAAAGATCGTATAATATGGAATATGGAAGATATTTGAACAATAATTACTTTAGTTTGACATTATTCTTTACAACTTGTTTGAGAGCATAGCTTTTTGTTAGAGGACTCTGACATTAAGTGAAAAGGCTCAAGAAAAAAAAACACTGGATTCCAGGTTTGATAACATTTCAAGGTAGAGCTGTCATTTCAACCAGTGTTGGATTCTGGCAGATGGTAGGGTCAGGCACAGCACTCCTCTCTAAAAGTACTGAGAGCCTTGAATTCAAATTAAGGTATATAACTTGTTATTCTAACTCCACAGCAAAGATGGCTACTCTGTATGTACAAACAAGAAACTGTACCAAAAAAACCAACAAAAACCAAACCCAAAACCAACAACAACACCACCCAAGCCAAAACACAACTGAAAACTATCATCTGACTTCCAAAGCAAAAAATACAGATTGAAATAAGTCCATGTTCCAGGTAAAATAACGCAGGGGTCACGCTCCCTGCCTACAGCAGTCACCCAGTGACTATTCCAAACTTCCTTTTTGAAATATTCAAAGTTAAGAGGGTAGGGGGAAAACAGGGCATATAACTACAATTTAGGAAACACTGGGATCACCATATATGAGATGAGGTAGAGCAGACAAGTCAATTGGTCTTCTGCTTCCTTTTCGTTTATGATCTGTGAAGATGGATCAGTGTGTCTCAAAAAACACCAAAACCAACCCACCCAAAACCAAACAAAAACACCCCCCAAACCAACCCCCATCAGTGAAAGCTAAACAAGACTCCTGGAAATGTCACCACACTACTGGCAGACAGACACAAACATATCAGAGAGGACAGATCTGAATGTCAAATCCTCAGACCCCATACTGTGGTATCACTTCCCAGAAGCAAAAGGCAATCAGCATGATACAGGAGGTGTTTCACAGCTGGGCTCTGAACACACCTGTGGGCAGGGTGGACAAAGATAGGATTATCTATTTACAAGCAAGAGTAACTCTGACATTTCCACACCACAGTTGCGTCCACAAAGAGGGCACAGCTGTCAAACAGGTCCAAAAATGGCAGGTCCAAAGATCAGGTGCTGAAGCTGTAAAGACAAGGTTTGACAGTTACCAGCACAAGACGACCCCATTTCATTCTTTTCACTACGGTCAGTGTCAGCATTGTTGCTCCCAGGTCACAGCATAGCTCTGCAGTGTCGTGTGAAGGACAGTCCCCCAATCCACCTTCTACTGTTTCTGCAGTACAGCTTATGGCTATGTAGGTTAAACAGCATTTATAGACAGATGTGGGTGCAATCACGTCCACGTAAGCAAATAACAGAATACATCTCTCCCTTTCTTTCCCAGTCTAGGGAGCACCTTCCCCATTACCCATACTATTCATTACAAAATTTATGTTTACAGTCTCACTCAGTTTCTAGCCCTCTCTGTTAAAACATGCACTCAACTACTGTGAGTTTTGCAGACCTCTGGACATGGAGAAATCTGACAGTACATGGGTAGGATGGATTTCAGGAATCTGTTTTTAACTTCAATATAGAATACAGGTATCTGATCAGACTATAAAAAACTACTGAGGAAAGATATGCATTGCAGTTTTGAAATCAAGTCCTAAGTATATATTTAGCCTATGTAAATTTCAAGTAGTATTAAAAATATTTTATATAGTTTAGACAGAAGCAATAATTTCAATGAGAATGCCATATAAGTTGAAGAATAAAATTAAGATGCAGATTATTCAGACTCTAAAAATGGATGGTAAACCTGCCCCAACATCATCTCTGTAGCAAAGCAAGAAGAAAACCACTAAAAAAAGTCACTTCCATTTTTCATTCATCTTAGGAAACTGTGAATTAGCAGAGACCCTAACAGCAGGTGCAAATTGCAATATGGCTTTCATTCCATGCATAGATTTCATATTATCGTCACTGGGAACCCAGCAAATGTATGGAAGGAATTGTGCAGCCATAACTCTTTAACTGTTACACACTAGCACACTTGTTAAAATGATCTGGAACACAGCAAGTGCTTGATAAGAGAATCAGAGCACAGCACAAATACAATGTGCTCTTTATGCTGGATCCCTCATTAAGAGGAAAGTTGGGAAAATGCAAGATCTTTATAAAGGAAACAAGCAGCATGTAAAAACCTGAAATGCTATTTCTGATGTGACATTTTGTAATGAAGTGATACTGTAAGATTATCTGGACAGCAAAAGGTTTGTCTGTCCTAGTTACTAAATGTAGATAGCATTCACTTCCATAATTGTCAAATCCCTTTCATAGTTTTTTAATTTGCAAAAGAACCGATTTCACTATGGAAATGTTATCATAAAGCCTAAAAAGAATTTATCTGATCAAAGAAGAATGTATTACCACCATGTGGAGATTTGCTTCAAATCTTGCATATGAGCAGTGATAAATACAACCCACTTCTGTACAAAAACAGATAATGGGAATATAAGGAAAAAAACTAAACTTGAAACTTTCTTTATTGAGATTATATTTCAGAAATGAAGTAAGGGAAGAATATTTACCCATAAATAGGGTTTATAAAAAAATCCACCTAAGATGCTAATGTCTCCCCAAGTAACATCTGCTTGTCAAAGTACCATGCAATCAAGTCAGCAGCTGAAGACTGACAATCACTTTCTGTAATATATTTTGGGTTACAGATTCAGGATCATTTTGAGATGTTGATTCCTAGTGGTTATGTATAAATTACAATATGTACCAAGTTACCTAAAGAATAATTCAATTCCAAAATTTAAATAGTGTCTCAGTGATAAATGAAAACACCATCTGTAGCTTCATAATAATTTGTTAATTGAGTATAGAGTACATAGAATTAAAGTCACTGCTGTCATCCCATAACTTTTAAACTAAGCCACTTTATGCAGTCATTCAATGAAGGTTCACAAACATCAATGTATTATACAGTTGGTCTATGAAAAGCTGTGGATTTCAGTTTTACAGCTGTACCAGCCATTCTACAATAAATAAAACTTGGAAATATATTTTTCACCAACCTGATGAATTTGGAGGGTTTATATTTAAGCTACTAAATAGTCTTTCAAGACACATTACACATATGATTTATAAAATCCGGTGTAAGTATGAAACATAAGCCTGCACTAGTCAAAGGAATCAGAAATTTATGATGAAAACACAGGAAATTACTCTTATTGTCAATGTAATGATAGACAGGGAACAATTTAATTTTCCTTGGTCAAGGGAAACATCAGCATAGACTCAGCCTTAAATCTTTCTCTAAATTTTCTCATTTTCCTCAGTGTGTGAACATATACGTGCAGAAGAAAAAAAAAATTAGTCTTGTCTCTAAAACACTTGTAGTTCAACTGTTAAACTAACTAGCCTTCAGGATGAGGCTGCTTTCATTTAATCTGCATGCCTTTGCTGTGTAAGGAATGTTGCCACACCTCTATCAAGGGCTGTAACCCTGATCAAGTCCACACCATCCATCCAGCAAGCCCAACTCGAACTGCTTTCAGTGTTGAGCAGATAAGGTGAGGAAACAGAAACTGTAGAAAGATGCCAAAGTCATATTGCAAATAATAAGGATGAGCAGAAGAAATAAAATCTCAGAATGTATTTTGCCTGGTTTATTACAAACTGCTATTCAGTAGTGCTGGTTATAGGAGGCAGAACAGCAGAAGTCTCAGCTGACTGCAGTAGATCACAGCCTCTGGCCTGTGGCAGAAGTATAAGTAGAGCTTTAACAAAAAGCAAAGAAAATTTCAGGATATCTAAGTGGCCCTAACTGAGAAAGTAGCCATGGAAAATATACACGTACACTGAAGAAGAAAAAGTAAAAAAGCATAGTATTGCATAAGATTGCATAAGACGTATTACTCTTGTAAGTGATCCACTAGTAAAGACAATTTTAAAAGTCACTCTGATCTGTTCTCAGATGGAGCGCCCTGAAACAGCAAAATCCTAATATACCATCTGTTTGATTAAGGCAGCAATTTATGTGGGTCACGTACATCTAACTTCAGCAGCAAACATACAAAAACATTTGTTATTAGAAGAAAACAGGGAATTATCCTCAACTCACTTTCATGGAAAAGTTTTCAGAAATCAGTAATTTTCTCTCCCCTTTTGCTAGATGTTTTCATGTGACTTGCTTTAACCACCGAGTTTGTAGAGCTCTTAGGCACTACCCAGTAACTTCATTAACTGTATCAGATTTAATTCAGGTAGTCTTATTTCCCGGCCCTCATCTACAACAGCAGCTTTAACCAATGCCACTTTCAACATCTCCAGTTTTGAGGTTCGCTTTTCATTTTAAAAAAAAGTTCAAACTTGAAAAAAAATAAAATTCCTCTTTCTAGGAAGCAGTTCCCTCTAAAGTGAAAGTTCTGGTGGTAGTGACCCTAACTGGATATCTAGGCTGATGGGATTTTCACCGCAACACGTGTATTTCCATGATTTCCGAAGTGTGGCATGTATCCTTCGGGAACAAAAAGTTCTCCTGATACTGTTTCTCATCCATATCTTTAATTAGTTGATCTGTAACTAAGTGCTATGCTTTTATGAAACAAATTCAGGCATAGTTCACACTCGAAAGAAAAAATTAAATGGCTTAACACACAAAAATATTTTCACTCTATCAAAAGAGAGCTGCTCTCAGTGAATGACTTTAATGTCTGCATAGTATAGATTCTTCATTCAACCTCCAAAACTTCTCCACTGTCTTCCACAGTATCAAAAGTAGCCATTTCCAATAAGTTCTTCTGTATGTGATTTCATAATGAGAAGCATCTTTTCATTCTAGTGCTTGAAAAAAATATCCCCCACTTTTAATTTGCAACAGAAATTGAGTTTTATAGAGCACTTCAGATGAGCAGAACAATCACACACCTGTATGAAATCTCCCACTATTATAGCCTGAAGGACTCTACATGTCAGGCAAGAAATAACTAAAAGTCTAATATCATCCTACAAATTTGCATGAAAGAACATCACCTTAAGAGGAAAAAACCCCCACAAAACAAAACCCAAAGACAAAACACATGCCAACAGGTAACTTCTATGGCTTACCCATTTTGTATCACATTTTACTGGAGGTCCCTTAGTTGTCTGATCCATGTGACACATTAGCATACATAAATCAAGACTAATTACAAATTCCTGCATTCTTAAGGGAAGCGAAGGCTCAGGCTGATATATCACAATACATTTGAGGCATGTAAATTAGGATTTGTACTCACTATGGAACGAAAAATAGAAATAGAATGGACTTGATCTGGATAGTGAGTGGCAGTGGCAAAAAATATTAATCATTCCCTGTAAAAAAAAAAGTATTATGTTGTCTCTGGGATTTTAATTCTTGAAACTGCAACACTAAACTTAGTCTTTACTCCTATACATAGTCTAGCTGTTTGCAGAAAGTTTATTGTGTGCTCTATGGGAGCAGAAATAAGACGTGCTTCTACACTTCATTTGATTACAAAACACCACCAGTCAGCACCTCAGCTAAAGAACATAACAACTGCTAAACAAAGTAGGGATCTCATCCCATGTCATTTTTTCTACTTGAGAAGGATACTGTGATCTACCATGAAAGAAACTGAGCAAAGGGCAATTGTAAATACAATGATAAGATACTGGCTCTAATAGAGCACTGTCTCCAGTGGTCTGATAATAAGTAGATGAATCACTGTAGACTCAGGGTAGAAGACAGGCACTGAAGCATGAATTTTGTTTCCTTTCTTCACAGGAAGCAACCTTTTTCACAGTCATTGTAAAATAGTTGTTTCAAAGTTTTCTGCATATATGTATGTGATAAATAGCGTAGCTTTTAGTGGATAAAAACATTTGATATGAGCTTTTAACAACAAATCGTGCCTACAGAAAGGGGACTTTGCCTCCAAACCCTTTCCCCAACAGAACTAATAACCAAAAAGAGCTCCAAGAATATCCTGATATTAAACTAAGCAGATTCCTGAAACTAACTCCTTCTGAGCCCTTTATCCCCATTTGCAAAACGTCTCTGAGAAGTGATGCATACCCCAATATTGTCAAGTTTTCTCTTTGTACTGTTATGAACGTTTCAGCAATAATTCTAAGGTAGATATCTTTATAGACTGTTACTGGAGATCGTTAAGCCTAGTCAAGTATGTGTGGTTTAAAAACATGGCGAATTTCTGCCTCCAGATAACATGTTTTGGTATTGATCACTGAGAGAGTGCATCTGAAACTGTGAGCAATCTATGTCCTGTGCTGCCTCTCACCTCCATAAACTTGCAGAAATTAAACAAACCTTCCTTTACCCCTCTTACGTGTGACCAGAAGAGGTCTAGTAAGCAACAAGACAGTTTTTTTTTCTCACTTGATATTACCACCAGTAAATTTGAGTGGTAAAAAGAAAATAGAAGAGCAGCAGATGAAATATACTTGTCAATGACACAGGACATTATCAAATATGGAATGTACTAGCAGGAAAAATTGTAGTAAAATAAAGATACATACCATACAGATCTGATGGGATATTATTAAGCTACATCAGTAGCCTTTAGAGTGGCTAAAAACATTTACAAATCGTTGCAAGTATAACATCTATTATATAATTTTGTTTTACCTGGCCCTGACCTGCTTCACCTGACTGTCCCTGCATACCCTCATTGGGCCTGATCCTGACCCCTCACTCATGAGCTGACATGCTGACCTGGCCTCATCCCGTCCTCACAGAGGTGCCTGATGTCTCAGCTAGGGGCTGCCCCCCCCACCCCGCTCTGGTCCTTTGCTGGGGCAGAAGGACAGGTCTTGTTGGCCCCAGGGTCTCCCCACATTTCCTGGTTCCCAGGGAGAGGCCAGTCCTCAACTGCATCCTGACAGTCTCAAAAGTGAATTTTTTTTTTAATAAAATAACAAAACGTGATTTGAATCACAGAATGGTTTGAGTTGGAAGGGAATGTAAAGATTGAGTTCCACCCCCCTGCTATGGGCAGGGACACCTTCCACTAGACTAGGTTGCTCAAAGCCTCATCCAGCCTGGCCTTGAACACTTCCAGGGAGGGGGAATATTTCACCGCTTCTTCCCCTAAAAGATTTTTTCATTGTAAAATTGATGAACTTTTCCACAAGTTTTAATAAATTAGCTCCTGAGCATCTGTAACTGCCATGTTGCAAGCATAACCTGTAAGCATAACCTCTCGCATCAACTGCGGAAGAATTTCCTTCTGAGGTCAAAGGAATGTCCTTTGTTGAACACTTATTATTAGGAAGTCTGAAAAAAATATTTTTCTCCTATATGCCCACATGATACCACATGATCTCAGGAGATAATTGAGACAGATGCACTCCATACTAATTGCTTTGGAGGTGCTGTGACACTGAAGGTCTGTAGTTATGTGCCGGTTCTCCAAACTCTCTAAAGTGCTCAACAGATGGACTTGGCTCTATGAAAACCCAACGTGGAATTACTAGGAAGAATTATCACCCAGTCCCCTATCCATCTCCACATCTATGTGGTGTTTTAAAGGTCACTGCCCTTCAGGCAGTGCTTCCATTTGCTCTCATGTCCGGACAAGGCTTTGGTCTGTTTTGAGGATGAGATCACATCCATTCTCTCTGTCCCTTTCAGCTGGCCCTGTCTCATGGATCCTGCTGGAGCTCAGGTGCTACACTGATGAAAAGAGATCATTGGAGAACATACATGGCAGCAGAAGGGATAAAATAATGTGGCAGGGGGAACACCAGAAGGTTTTGTCTTGCCTGAAACCCATCATCATCTACGTGTCAGTATATTTTTTTTTTCTCTGACAAGGAAGGTACTTTGAGAATAAGATGAAAAAGTGAGCAAATGTTTGGACGCACAGTCCCTTAGCCAGATTAGACAAATTTCAAGCTAAAATCAGTTTGGAATAAATAGCTCTTAGTCTAAACACAGATTTCAATTTAAAAAATATCTGTCAGAAATGTAAAACTATATCTAGGCTTGCCACACGTTAAAACAAACATTCACATACCATAATTGTTTCAAGGAAATATTGCACTGTATTTTGTAACCTGTCAGAGTATGTCTCAAGAACAAGACTTAATGTTACTCTCAGCTTTTACTAGGTATTCTTTGTTACATATCTCCACAATTAGACATCTTCATTTTCACCTTCACGCTCTTTCATTTTATACCCTTAGGCACTGGCTTCTTTCATGTGGGTCAGTTGGTGAAAAAGCAACAGGCTTCTGTCAATGGGCTCTGTCAATGGTTTGGGATGCAAGAATCAATCTACCTCTCTCTCTTTCTACATTTGAGTATATGGGCACATACAATTCCTGTTTCTTTCTCTGTATTAATAAGCCGATATTAGTACATTGCTCTGTGCATACAGATATATACCCCTATGGTGAAAATCATGTTTTCTCCATAATAGCCAGGAAGGTAATTATGTCACTGTGTTCTGCAGCCAGCAACTAAATGCATCATCTTGCCAGAAGAAAGGCTATGACATATACCATAATCTGAAAAGTATTATCTTCAGTGCTTTAATCAATGTTAACATTAACAGCGCTCATCTCTTGTAAAACATGAAACTATTGACCTCCTAAATACCTATGTTCAGATATGACAGCATTTTATCCTGGAATTTGTGTTTGCTATTAATTAAAATACACGACATGTCTCTAGCACTAACCCCCGTTGAAATCCAGCTGTGGATTGTGCCTTTCTCTTGCAAAATTTCAAGAGAAACGTAGGGACAAGGGTAGTAGAGGAATGAATGAGCTAGAAATCCCACGTAATTCATTAAGGAAGAAAATCAGTGTCATACAGATGTAGAGAGACGTGAGTTGGTTCTACAATGTCTCTGAAAGGAATTGAAAAAAAACTTGGAAAGTAAAATATCAGATAAGTGCAAAGAACCAAATTATCGACACTGGACTTTACAGAACTACAACTGAGTTTAAGTTCAGAGAGTACCATGAAGTGAAATCTGCATTTTTCTCTTTTTTCCCCAGGGACAATCTTCCACTGTGTGACCTCTTTACTCTTAAATCTTTTACACTTCAAAATATTTTATCTTTTTAAATGATATTTTCTGGGAGCTCTCTCATTTTTTTACTGTCGTATCACCTCCAACAAGGTTTACACTCTGGGCTTGTCCTATATTATCCTCTAGGGTCTACAAAGATTTCAGCCATCCCAGTGAAGTCTGGATGGAGTAGGTGCATCCTGGGGCTCTCCCACCTGCTTCAAAAGCAGTCCAGGTCCTGTCCCAATCCACTTTATGTTCTTCCTTTGGCAAATAAATCAATAGCGTAACAGAAAACTAACACTGGAGCAAAGCCATCCCCTCCAAAAAGTCCTATCTTCCCTTCACGCTATCTTTCCCCTTGCTTTTCTTAGCCAAAAGAAAAGACAAAGAGCATATATCACCCATTTAAAATAATTATCAGGTGACAAACAGGCAGCTTTTAACCCTTTCCAGGCATTTTGCTGTAAGAGCTGTGAGTTACAGTTGAATTGGATCTTTTTTCTCTCAGGTTCCTGAACTCAGCTGGAAGATGGTCTTGTTCTACAGAGTAGATAGGAGTATGGAAATGGTCTTAAAGAAGTGAAAATCTGAATTTCATTGTGAATCTATAAATTGAGATGCTGAAAATCTAGAAGCCATTTTTAAAAGTCTTACTTTAGGTAGAACTTTATTGTGGGAAGATGAGGCAGATTTGAGGCTGCAGTAATGAGAAAAGAAAATGCTTATAAGCATCCTCAGAGTCATTTTTTGGTTTTGAAATTTCTTTTCTAGGAAAAGAATGACAATGCCTCAACTGAACATCAGAATATTTTGGGGTGGTTGGTTTTGTTGTTGGGGTTTTTTTCCCCACTCCTTTCCCACTACTGAGTATAACAGAGCAACAAAATGCTCATCCAAAAAAAAATTCCAAATCCAGACAGACTAAAGCAATCTACTGTGATGCTTCCACATTGTCAGCTTGGACATAAGTCTCTACAGAGCAGAGTTAATGTGACGCTTTACATTCATGGGGGCCTAGCTCCTTTGGAGATACCAGCAGTAGTAATTACACCCCCGTGCATCCAGAAAGCCTCATGCGGAAAAACTATGAGACCTCAGAGTCAAGCTTCAGCAACTTTTCAGTTCCAATAATTTTTTTTTCCAAATTCTTTCCATTTTTTTTCCTCCATTTATCTTCCCACTGATGAAGAAATAATTTAAGAGAAAAATACATCTTAAGAGAGTAATAACCCAGTTGTGATGGAAAGCAGTTCTGATTTTAAGGTGAGCTTTAGCTGCTATGAGTCGTACTGTGATGATAATGTTGGTGTTTCATGATGCCACCTGCAGTTTGTGTGATAGATGTGATTATGCATTTTGTTTTGATACACTTAAGAGGCCCCCTAGAAACACTGTGTGTTTCCTGGACATAAAACATGACTGCCAATCCTCTCAACCTCCCTGGAATCAAATCAAAACAAGAGACAGAGACCTTTCTATTGCAGAAAAAGACAGTATGAATAGGAAGAAATAAAGACTAATATGAACTGATTCTCATAAATGCAGAATTATTTCTTCCAAGAGTAGTCACCACTTGCCACTCAGAAAGATGCTGGTACCCTATTTTACTTAAGTCATACTTTACTACCAAGTGATCTTTACTGAAATTAGTGGGGTTACTCAAGGAGTAAGAGAAAACTAATTTTGAGAAAGCATTGTAGAACCCAGTCCACCATTGCTAAATCCTTTTATTTAGCAAAATGTATAAATATTTTTCATCCTTTTCTTTAATCTATTATGCATATTTTCATAAAACTAAGCATACTTTATCATTATTTATATTTTTCAATAACAGAATCCCATAATTCTTTTTGCAACACATTTATTTAGTTAATCATTATTAAATTTTTATGCTTTACATATAATGAAAGATCAGCATAATACTGCAATCAATTTGCCAATACTGAAACCTTAACATTTATATTTGGGAAGCTTAAACAATATCCAGCAGTCTTAAACAATAACAGAAACATATTCGTATGGGGTATCATTCTCTCTGAATTCCGTGATAAGGATTCTAGAAAAAGTAATCCTGCTAGGTCACACCTGCTAACATTGAAAAATACTACTTGACAATCCTCTGGTCACTAATGAAACATTACTGACACATGTAGGGTGTGATTCTAATTTTGATACAGCTATAATGATACTGTCTTTAATAGGTTTTGATTTACAAATATGATCAAGATTCACAGCCATATTTAAAATGCAGTTATAAATATTAAATATCAATGAAGTGAAAAAATGAATTGTATTAGGCTGAACAAAAGCTACCAAGGAATTAAGACTCATGCTTAAATCAGTTGAAGGAATTATCTTGCCCTTTCTAGCACATCAAATGAAAAAGGGTTCTGGAATAGGAGATGCAATTTTAAAATAGAGCAAATTATTCTGCTGGTAGGATTCTATACATCTCAGTGGAATTAGGTTGGCTGTGAATTTGTTCTTCTGTGTTGCAGAAGGACCCTGCTTATCTGTTTGGGGGGTGTGAGGGCTCAGTTCTTCATGAGAACTTCAAGTGTAGAAGTGGAGTTATTGCCTGGTTATGGACCACTTTCTGGTTTCAGTTTCTCTCAGGCAATTTCATTTAGTGCTTATATAAGATTTTGGCTGTATGGACAACAGCAATAGCTTAACACATTACTACAAACATTGACTGAATTGCAAATGTAAGCTGTATTTCCATCTCCCTTGCAATTATTTACGAGCCCATCTAATCTAGTCATTAACTCAGTAAGAATATAAGGGACAGACTGTCAGCTGAAAAGCTGAAGTAGTTCCTCGACTTCAGTGGAATTTGGTTGGCTTAGAGTAACACCAACTCTCTCCTAGACTGATTTTTCAGAAAGCAAACAAAGTAAACAAAATATGCTTTCCAAGTCACAACTCTAAAAGACATCCTGTAAATTAATTTTTTTTTTCTCCCTCAGGAACTAGAACCTTGAGAGTACAAAAATGTCAGCTTTTAACAAATATTAACCTTTTAATTCCAGTCTCTTTCTAGAGGGTGGCTGCTGGGGTGATACGAAATACTGATGGACCATCCATCATAGAGCTTCTGCCTATGGGTCATTGCACAGCCTTAAACAACCACAGAAACCTAAAGATAAATCTTTTGATGAAATACTTCCAATTCTTCAGAGACATTTTGAGCTAATGCCAGTGTTTATCCCAGAGTGGTTTCTCTGCTGTCAGCAGAAGCAAAGAGTGTTTATAATGCAGTTTGCATCAAGACAGAAACACGGTTTCATAGACTGAATTTGGGCAACAGCCAGGGAAAGCACCTGGAGGCTATTTTGTCTGCATTATTCACTGTGCGGAATGCAAGACCAAAAATAAAATTCACCAGTGAGTGTCCACACACAGAGTACAAGGCTCTTTTTGAGATATTGAAATTTGGAGCAACATATTTATCCCAAGTATTGGAAGGATTTCTACTCCTGCATTACCAAAGAGGATAGCCCTAAGCAGCAGCCTTCAGGCTTACAATCACATACACGCAGAGGTCTGGAAAAAGATCTGGTTATGCAGGGTGTTAAAGTACAAACTCTCTATACAGAAAAGTTTTGCAATGTTCCCAGCTCAGTTTTTTTAGAGAATACAGGCACAGTAGGATGAAGTTTGTTTGTTACATGACATTTTATCTGCCAAATTCTAGTTTCACAATGCCAATGAAAAGTCAGAGGACTTTGATAGTGTTATGTTCTGCATTCTAGGAATAAATACAAGAGGGGGAAAAAAAGAGATTGAATTAGGCCACTACACTAACTGATGCATCTCAGGGAGGATTTTGTGACAATACAGTGTGGGGATCCTCACTTCATTTGCCTTGCTTCTATTTGCAATGGCTACTATGTTTCAGCTGGCAGTCCTCAGACTTCTGTGGGACCCTACCATCTGTCCAAAGAAACATTACATTTTGTTCAGGTCTTGGAATGGGTTTTTCTGTTCTTTTGTTTCAGAAATCCAGGAAACAAAACAAAAAAAGCAAATATAAATTAAATATAAATAATCCAATACTCACACAAATTTAAAGAAAATGTAGTTTGGAGGCCCTGCCAATACCTCCCATCACGGATGCATCTCCTACAACGCTCTCACCACAAGAATTCTTTACAACTTCAGTTCTCTTATTTGAGAGCTTGCACATTACTCACAAGAAAAGGTACTTGACAGTTAAATATATTACATACAGAGCCTTTGTACTATGAATCCAAGCCCCCCTTTTTTTTTCCCCCCTCCTCTTTTTTTTTTCTTCTCCCTCCCCTTTATCAAACACCACTATTGACTGGGGAGCAAAAGCCCCTAAGATACTAAATCTTCAGACCATGAAGGGAAATGGAATGGTTTTCTAATGGACTATATCTGAGTGCCTCTGGCTTTTAGAACCTGTCTTTAAAGTCTGCTTACTGAGGCATAGATGACCACTCAAACACAGACAGATTTGTCACTTTGGTTTTCAGGATACCCATCCTGTAAAGACCACAAAGTAATTGCGAGGACTTTAGTGGCTAGACCTTCTCTTGCTATTCATGAGGTTCTTGAATTGGATTTAATTTCATGCCAGATTTGACTCTATCAATGGAAGACCAGCTCAAATGATTTCTTAAGAAATGCCCAAATAACACCAGCCATTGTTACAAATCTTTTTATGCTCCATAATGCAGAGCAAGAAGAGATGTTTTGACAGTAAAAATCAAAGTATAGCTACCATTGTCCCAAGGGCTACTGCAAATATTCTACAGTGTACAGTTACTAAGGACATACCTTTAATTGTATTTCAGCCAATTTATAATCCAGGTTTTTGAACCCATAGAACTATACAAAAGGGCACCAAGCATTATCAAGGCTTTTTTTTTTTCCTTGGTCTCAACCTTTCTGTCCAAGATATAATTCTTACGATGTTGTAACTGCCTACTTCTTCACAAGCTCTTGCACACTTGTTTTCACACTATTGTAAGTAGTAAGCTGATTGTGATCTTAGGATCAAAGTTTTAGTGTGTAAATGGCTGACCCAGAATGAGCTAATTTGCAGATGCCCTGGGGATAAAGAGCCCATATCAACTCAGGAACTAGGATGATGGAAGCGAGTTCAAGAATTCACATAGTTACTGTGTTTAATAACAGTGACACATCAAAGACTTTTCACCAGTAAATTTCAGAGTACTGAAAGCACTTCAGCTCCATTTTATAGGTGGTCCAAATTAAGAGGAAATAGTTTCATAAAGACCGCACAGAAATGCACTAGCACAGCCAAGTTTCCTGGTTGCAAACATTACGACCTGCCCAGTTATCTGGCAAAAGAAAGTGAATGTGACCAGCTGTACTCAGTTCCCACAGAGACAGCGATGGGAGCTGAAAACCTGGGCATACCTGTCTTACTGCAGTCGTTTTGTAACTCCCTTTACTTTCTGAATTCAAATATAAATGGACTATGTTACCAAAACCTTATGAAATAAGTGTATTTCATCTTCCAGTTCCTTTTCTTACCCAAGCCACAAAGACCTGGTCAAACCTTTTAGAAGAAAAACAAAACAAAACAAAGCAAACCCCAAAAAAACCCCAAACCACACACACAAAAATTCATACATGGACAGCTAAATGCTAGACTTAGCTAGAAAGCCAGCCTTTCTCAACATCCACAGTTAGATTCTCATCTGACTTGATAACTCACTTCCAACACATTCCTATTTTCAGATCTGCTCCCATAAAAATCATGTAAATTGGTTCCATGGATCCAACTGCAGAGTCATACTGATTTAAACCACCTCCTCCACAGTAGAAATGTTAATAATCGTGTTCTTTTTTGGTTCCTTTCCTCAGACTGGTTAAAACTCTGAAGAACAAACCTCTTTTATGGTAGCTGGAGACTTCACATTTGCACCCAATGAAGTGCTGAAGCAAACATCAACACCTGCACTTTTCGGTGCTTTCTATAAAAGCAGTACAGAGTGTTAATATAGGACAACGCTAGGATTTCAATGCCCAAGCTCATAGCTCCCAAAGTATTTGAAACTACCTTTTACTTCATCAAGCCACTTAGAGTGTAGGCATGAAACTAATGATGTGGCTGGGCTGCTGTTTATGTCTCAGTTTCACTTGCTGCCACCAGAAAACAGTCAGTGGCTTCTATATTTAGGAGAAATCAAAGAAGCTTCTGTGTTTGACACAGGGTTCGGGTGTGAATTCCCATGCAATGCGCTAGAGACGAGTGATTTCAAATCCACTCAAACTGTCGATTTGGAAACTGTTCTTGAATTCAAAGATTTTTAAAGAAGAGCAGAAAGAGGTGAGAAAAACTAAACTTGAATGAGGGAACAGGAAGTAAAATACATTCAAGAGCAAGCAGAAAGGAAACCAGAGAGAATATGTGAAAAATAGATCAGTGGGAGAATGTAATTTCTTCTCCCTCATGCTAATCCAGCTTTTATACAGAGATGATAGCTACACGTCTTTCCTTAAGATGAACATCAGAGAAAGAATGAACTGACCATACAAGTAATACAAAACAAAGTAATAACTATCCAAAGAAAAAGGGTTAATAAATTTCACCTGGTTTCAAAACTTTAGGATAGCTCAAAAGGTTCAATAAGATTGGAATAACAATAAATTGCAATACTGTACAGGAAGAAATTTCATTCAATAGAAAAGACAGAACAATTCATGTTTAGCTTTATATTTCATTTAACCAGCATTGTAATACAAAGTTACACTTACTCATAGAGTCCTTATTTCAGCCTGTGAAAGTCTATCATGAAAAAATATCTAGGTTTCATCAGTGATGAAGCAAACATAGCTATGAGTCTATCTTGAGTACATTTTGCACACACACAGCAGACTAATCTTCCAGAAAACATAAAATCCCACTGGATATATTTATAAAATCTACCTGGTTGTTTTCTTATGAGTCACCGTGAGCTTTTATGAAAAGAGGGGGGAGGTTGTTTGTTGTTTTTTCAATTAAATAAGAGAACAGAACGTTCTCAGTAGTTCTTCCAGTAGATGACAATACAACACCAGCAAAACAATTGGATGAAATCATGTCTCCTTGTCTGCTTCAGTCTTACTGGAAAATTAGGGAAAAAAATGAAGACCAAACCATGTGCAAACAAAAAGGTGTCACTTCTCCCCAAAATAATGTGTATTAGAATAAAAAGTTAAAGTAGGTTCCCTGCACTGTTTCCACAAAGAGCTGAAGCTACTGCCAAAAACATAGTAAATGCAATTCAAGACAGCTGCATCAAAGAATCTATTATTGGCCCGGGCACACTAACACACAAAAGCAAAGAAATTACTATTATATAACCATCAGGAAATGGAAAAATTATTATTTTGGTCAGAAACAAATAAAATTCTGATTTATTTAGAGAATACTGGCTGCGATTTTCAACAGAGTGAAAAAAAGCTATGTGCCTACGTTCCCCTGAATTTTAATAGCATTTAGGTTCCTTTGAGAAGCCAGGACAACACTTTCAATTAAACTATTTTGCATAATGATTTCATGACTTGATCCTGATATGCAATTCCCGCTGCATTTAGTGAAAGTTCAGGGTTATCAGCATCTGTCAGCACCTGACTGAAAAGACCCAAACTGTAAAACTTCTCGGTTACCTACTTCATGGATTTAAAACAAAAACCAAAAACCTACCACAAACAACATAAACCATGAGTAAATATGTTGTGACATCTTCAGTTGGACATTCTGACATTACCAAATAATACACAGGTCAAAAATTAACATTGTCATTAACTGCTCATCTAATACATGGAGCAACGTACCACATTATGTGTTGATGCTGGGAAGCGTGTGAAATTTGATGTCTACAAGGAAAACTTTGAATATATTTTTGATTCTTCTAACCCCATATCTTTCCAAAGATAAGAGAATGACCTGCCCTTCGTCTGGAAACTCGCTTGGAGGGCTTATAAGTTGGTTGTGCCTCCAGGAATGAGGAGATGCTTGATTTTGTGTTTTGTGCGTATTCATTTCAGTGCTAAGTCTATGTTCTAGTTTTAAGCAAGTATTTAAATTTTCTCTACACCTGTACCAGGGATCCATATATATATTGTATTCAGGTATGAGAGCAGCAGGACAATAACCTTGCCTATGGTATAGTAGGATTCTATGGCCAAACTATGCAAAAGTAGCATGTTTATTTACCATCCAAAAAAGTAAATAAGGTGTATGGAGTTGTATTATTTTCACATGGACCAGCATTCTGTGGTGTGTCACTGTCAATTCCCTTTAAATCCTAGAAATAAGATACAATTAAGGGACATAAAACTACCACCTGCCACTCAGCCTAGTTGTTAGGTCACCATGATGACATTATGGTTGTGATACAAGAATCCTGCAAAAACAGTATTACTTCTAGGCTACCTAACTTCAGCAGCACCTGAATTTAAACCGTTTTTGAAGCACCTGAGTATAGATACTGGTAGTGTGTTTTAAAGAGCTTTCTTAATTATTTACTGTGTCTGAAGCAGTTCAAGCTCTCAAATAAAAGTCTCTGTAATACCCTCCCATCTAGGTGGATACCAAGTGATCTCAAACTCCTAGTGAGATGAGCAAAAGCTGCGTTTGCAACATGTCACTGGAAGATTTTGGTCCTTTGCAGACTCACTGGTGGCCATTTTTGCAGTACTAGAAACATTTCATTCAAAGCACGTCTCAGAGAAGGTTTAAATAGCTACAGCAGAAAGTCTTCACAATCTTTTAGATTTCTAAATTCAGTGAAATAGTAGCTGTTCTTCTTAGTCATTAGTTATTTCCATTTAGCATGACTCCTCTTATATAGAAAAGCTGGATTTCCAGAGGGAATACCAATATAATGGCCAAGCCAGATACCAGAACACAATAACTGAAATAAAAATCAATACTGAGCCATACAGATCCTAAAGTACACTGAAAATAAAATTGTTTTCCACTGTAAATGTAATTTAAAAATCTAACATATTCAATACATTAGATATTGATTATTTTAGCAGTATTTCTGAAGGCTAATAGATACAATGTGTACTAGCTTCAGTGTACTGGAGTACAAAAACTGCTTTTGTTGTCCTAGCAACAGCCAGGAAAAAATGATCTCACAAATCAAACTCAATGGAAACGCAGTGCTTTACTGAAATAGACAACTAAATGATTTTAAAATATGACAACTTAAAAATATATTTTAGGAACTTGAACCTAGCCTTTTCAAACTGAGGTTGTTCTAAGAAGCAGATAGGGCAGGAAGAGTGAACCCATATTTTAATGAAGAATAATAAGTACAAAACTAAATTGCCAGACTGGAATATTTTGCGTACGTATCTGCTCAGTTTCCTTTAGCTACCATTGTCTATGGAGTAGGGAACTCCTATCTCCTCTTGTGACCAGGGAATCATACAGGAGGCTTGTTTTATAAAGATGTATGAAAGCAAATCTAAAGAGGTACTTTTATCAGCACTGCAGTCTCAAGAAAGCACTAAAAGGGGCAGAGAGGAGGACTGGATCCATTCACCATTTAATAGAACAAGGGACAATCAAGTGTGTCATGTTTCTTGGAGACACACTCACTTTCTCTGATGTACAGAAAGGGAACTAGAAGATGTTACTCTACACCCCCACTCAACCCCCATATTGTTTCATGATGCTGTATGCTCTGAACATTCCACTGACCTCCATTCACTTAACACTTAACTGCAGAATAAGATTTGTCTCCTTGATCCAGGTCCTACTGTAATCAATGAATGGAAGAAGAGTGTTTCCATTTACATTAAAGGGTCTTATATCATGTTTAATTTATGAGTATCTTCAACAAGAATCCTCAAAGGAAAAGAGAAAGAGAATAGCTAAGTAAATTTCAAGATCCATATGAAATCAGAATGAAGTATGGAACAAAAACAAATCATGATACGTCCTGAAAAAAATGGGAGGAATAGGTTTACTAGATTTAGGGTAAATTGTACTTCCATGTAGTCTCGTAAATGTTTATGTTGGATTGTGTAATGACATAGAATTAACACTTCCAAAAAAGATTTACTGTTCAGCCAAATCAGGAAAAGTTCATACGAAGTAACACTTGAGTATCCAGTATGCTCAGAGTGAAGTCAGATATGAGAAAACAACAAGTATTTTTGAGGTATCTTAAAGCTGATAAACATTTACCATTTCATCAATATAATGTCTGTATGTACAATTACTAGAGGGAAACAATCACAAAGAGGATTAAAATGTATTTTAAATGAAGTTCTGGTAACTACTTCAATATAATTATAAAAAATATAAACATGATGTTTTTGTAGCTTCTTAGAGTTAAAACACCATTTAGAAAATCATAAAAATCAGGAGAGTCTGAAATAGATTAACTCCCAGTAGAGTCTCATGTAATTACAATATAAGTTTACCACATATCTGGTTAAGGACAGTATACTGTTACACATTTTAATACATCATTGCAAGGGAATTTTGACAACCTGGGGGCATGATGTGCTCAGAAAATGAAAAAAAAATATTTATAGAATATTGGAACAACTAATTAGCACAAATAGTACACATTCTACTTCCTGGAGAAGATACCAGTCAGACGTAGCTATCCTTTCAATATACATTTTTAGACTTTTTAGAAATATTTAGTTTTGCCCCGTCTTTGCCACACAGAAATTAATAGGTCTGGGGTTTGTGTTTTTTATTTTATTTCATTGACCAGTGGTGAATTTTTTCTGAAATCCTAGTGTTACATTGTTTATTTGTTCCTTATATTGTTCATTATGCATTATCATCATCATAGATAGTGTATCCGCTTATAGTAGTGGCCTCCCTTTATGATGGAAGTTCGCTTTATTCTGTTGTCTTGTATCAACAGCAGATTGTTAATTATATGTCTAAACAATGTGAACTACCAACAATTTTTTTTAGATCTAACCTTAAAAGTATAAGAAGTGAAGAGCCACATAACCCTAGAAGAGAACCGGTTTAAGAAATCTGTTATAATAGAGGGGGGGGGGGGGGAAGTGTTTTTT